>PVKS010009066.1:0-65562 GCA_004027875.1 Aplodontia rufa | reverse complement strand
GATGCTAACTCATTTGGCCTCATCCTATGTGCACATCCTTATCTGGAAAGCAGAGAGGAAAATCGGGACCCTGCAGGGAGAATCTGGCTGAGATAACTGAAAAGAAGTATCGAAGACTGCAAATCCGGACGTGGCCCGGTTCCAGCAGCAATCTCCCCTGGCTTATGCATCTCTCTAGCTCAGAGCTCAAACCTGTCTATTCTGCCTCTCAGAAGGAAGCCATGGTTAGCCCTAAATCTATGTGACACATAGCTAAGTTCTGGTCACTTTTCTCCCCAGAGTAAGATTAGCTATGATAGGCATTTTTGTATTTATTTCTATTAGATTCCATGTCTGTCCATCTGTCCATCCACGCACCCAACTCTGGTTTGAGGATGATTTGTCCCCTTTGAAACTGATGCTGAAAGTTGATGGTCAATGTGGCATGGTTGGGAGGTGGGACCTAATGGGAGGTTTTGGGGTTGTGGGGGGATGGGAAGGAACTCGGAATGGGCCAATGCCTTTCTCTTGGGAATGGGGCAATTCTCATGGGAGGGGGTCAGTTATCATCAGAGTGGGTTGTTAGAAAAGCAAGTTCAGTGTCCTTGACATTCTTTTGCTTTCTCTTACCACATGCCTCCCTACAGCACTTATCTGCTTCTTTTCCACTTTCTGCTCTGAGTTCAAGTCCTCACCAGAAGCTGAGCAGATTCAAGCCCCATGCTCCTGGACTTCCCAGGCCAGAACTGTGACCCAAAATAACATAAACCTCCTTTTTCATAAATTACAAAGGTGGGCTAAAATATATTCTGTCATCTGCCTGTCTGATTACCTATCATCTATTGATTATTCCTTACTGACTCTTGATAAGAACTGCATCTCTCAGCAGCTGCGGGAAGGAAGAGATGTGGATGCATGCTTACATCCTCTCCACTGGTGGTCAGCTCCTTTGCCAGAGCTCTAGGTAATGGGAGGGCCCTGGCCTTCCAGGCCTCCAGGACAGTAGGAATGTTCAAGAAGATCTTCCACACACTGTCCTCCCACTAGGCCTTCCTAACTTCATCCTTCTTTTCATATGACAAATATCTGGGTCATTTAGGACACATATCTAGTTGTCCTGACCATCTGGACTTTTATCATGCTAAATCCCTCTGGTCCATCCAGGCTTCCTGGTCACACCAGTTTTTCTTCTCCAATGCAGTCTTCCAGGTCACCCATGGTCCTTGTGAGACAGAGGCAGACACTGTGAGGCAGAGTGCAGAAGGGCCTGGGGAAGCTTAAAGTTGGACAGAACTGCTTTGAGTAGTATTCAAAAAGTGAGTTCCATGATGGAGCTGGAGCCCATGATCACATGTGTGATAATTTCAAATTAGTTGCACCATGTGGAGCTTTTTGACCTGTAACTTCTCTGCCCCTTCCCCACGTGGTTGAATGCAAACACAGGGGTGACCAGCTTTCCTCCCCCAGGCCCACTCCACCCTGCAGGGGTACTGTCAGGCTCATTCTGACACCAGCAGAGTCTCCCTTCTTCCTGGCTTTGTGACATCTGCCCACTGGTATCATCCAACCAAGGTGTGATCCTGTGAGGTGGCCACTGGGAAAGTGGCCACTCAAGACAGCGTGTTAAACACAGAACGCTGCTGGCCCTGTTCCAGAAGGTGGGGGCCAGGTCAGGGCCATGAGCACAACATTTGCTGGGTTTCATGTTCTAAGCAGACAGCTCTAGGCAGGCGCTTTGCAGGTATCCACTCCCTTCATTCTGTCATTGATGCTATGAAACAGGTCCTGTTATTGTCCCAGTGTCCCAGACAGCTTGGCAGGTGCTCCACCTCCATCCTTTAGACACCCAGTTTTCCACTCTAGGGTTAGGAAGGTACCCTGATCCAAGGGAAGTTCCTGTCCAAGCTCACAGGGCTGGTATGGGAGAAGCAGGACATCGAGCAAAGGTGTGGCCAGGGCCTGGGCTCTCGTCATCACTCTACCCTGCTGCAGAGGGAGCTGAGGTTGCTGGCCCAGAAAGGTCAACGGCAAGGGTGAGGTGGGCTGGGGGTGCTGAGGAACGCTGCAAGTGAGCCCCATGAATGAGACCAGAGGGGCTCTGGTCACCTTCACCTCAAGCCTCTTTCTTTCCCCAGTACTTGAAGTCCTCTCACTTCCCTAGCTGATCTTACTGTCACAAAGTTTGCTTCTGACTCCCCCTATTTTCCCCCAGGCCTGTGGCCCTGGTTCTCTGTTCCCTGGGAAGCAGGGTGCACAGTGTGCCTGTCATTGGCCAGCTTCCTACCCATCATTCACTGTCCCCATTGGGCTGGCCTAGCAGCCCCATGCACGGTGTGAAGTCAGTTATCAGAACATTTCCCAGACAGGACAGGATGGTCTGATGCTGCCCTCTCAAGAACAAAGGTCTTAACCCAGTGGGGAACCTTGGACTTCCATGAGAAGCCAACTAACACAGTGGTAAAGTAGGGGGAAACATGGGATCGGGAGAGGGGAGACCATGGAATGGATCAGCCTTGGCTTGCTCTCTCATTATGCATGTGTTCATGATTGTATGGCAACGATTCCCTCCTAAATGTAAAACTATCTTGAATGAATAAAAAAGAAAAGAAAAAAAAAGAAGAAGAAGAAGAACAAAGCCCTTCTCTCCTGTCCTCTTTCTGTCTGAGTGCTGGGAACCGGGCCAGTGCTATTCTGTTTTCAAACCTGCTAGTTTCGGTGGCAGTTGTCACGGTGATTATCTCATTAGGGTCTTGGCCTCAAAACACCTTATTTATTGTGGATCAAAAAGAGTTCACCCTTCCACTCATTAAAAAAAAAAAAAAGAAGGAAAGGGTATAATTTTACTGGAAAATTTTCACCAATGGGAAAATCTCTCCCTGGCCCCTTGCAGTCAGCAACAGGGTGGATTATGGGACAGGAGTGGCAGCTCCACAGAGCAGCGGCTCACAGTCCAGATGTCCAGGTGGTTTTCAGACCTTGTTATATTTCCTTCATTCTCTTTGTAAGTCCAGGGATGAAACCTCAGGAGCCTACAAGTTCCTGATTGATCTGCACGTTGTACAGACTCTTCATGAAAATAAAATAAATCTTACTCTATCCTGACAGCAGGGACGATATTCTCAGGGAGAGCAATCAACAGTTGAGACAGCTCCAGAGCGGATGGCAGTGCTGTGATTGTATAACTCTAACAGTAAGCATAAAATAGTAACACTCTGCCCCAGGGACAGATGGCTGATGGGAGAATATTTATAGCAGAGGCCTAGAAATAACTGTAAAGGAAAAGCCTTTGAGAAGCATTGGGGGAAGAATGTTCAAGGTGGCACTGTGTCTAAGAGACGATCTTGCTTTTGTCTAAGGTCCTAGAGGGATGCAGGCCCGTTGCCACTCAGGACAGAGCACAAAAAAACCCTACCTCCTATAGCTCTGCACCACACTGATCCAAGAGGAAAGAATAGAAACAGGAAGAGAAGCAGTGAGATTATTAGGAGCGTAACTGGTAACACAGTCGAGGCAAAGGAGTGGTGTGATGGCGGAGCTGCAGAGCAAAAGCTTGGAATCATGCTACCATGAGCATGCTAATGACATGCTAGTGGCACCGAGAAAGCTCCACTTGGCAGGGACCCGTGTAAGGCTTGCACAGGAAATGTAGAACCCATCAAGGACAGCAGGATGGGGCGAGGATCAGGATGCATCCCTGCCCCAGCTGCCCAGGAAGCAGATGTTCTTAGTTAGCACTGGACCCAGGCTGCAATTTGGCCTGGCAACTGTTTGAGATTTTCTTTATGTCTCTAGCAACTGCATGCTGTATTCTTCATACTCTGGGCTCAGGACTTAGTGATACATCTTCTGTTATTGATACAAATTCCTAAGCTTACGATGTAATTAAAGAGAATTGACCAAATTAAGTACCCAAATTAACATTGAAGGGACAACGCTGGGGCCCTGATTGCAAGACACCAAGTGACACCAAACCCATTTTAACTGCAAGGTGTGAACAGGATTTTAAGAAAAGAGGGTATGGTGTTAGGATTCCCAAAGTCTGGAGCGGTGGTGGTTCGGTGGTTACGGTGCTTGCCTAGCATGCGCGAGTACACAGGTTCAAACCCCAGCACCCACGTACACAACTAAGTGTCAGAGCAATGAAAGCCATGTGAAAAACTCAATAAAAATTGATTCTCTCTCTCTTTCTCTCTCTCTCTCTCTCTGTGTCTTTCTCTCTTTAAAAAATATTCCCAAAGTCTACTTAAAAGGGAACTCTGTCCCTCAGAATTAACTTCTTTTAAAAGTACATTTAAAAGATAGTGTGTACACACACATGAGCATGTTTGCAGTAGAAGAACCATCTCCCACACCAAATCAGGAGAAAATCCTCAAAATCCCACCATGGCAACTTTGGAGAAAATTGCTACATGAAAAAAAAAAAGTTGTACCATATACATAAACATTTTCTTTCCCTAACGAACATCTTTTCCAGAGCTGATGTTTCAAACTGTAGCTTTTCTAAGAAATTAGGATCTTTTTTTCATACCTGCCTCGTTTTAGCAGAAGAACCAAAGAGAAGCCTGACATTTACTGATTTGATTTCCAGCTAATACATCAGTAGGATTCATTATGTGAATATTTAAGTCCCCAGCTGGAATTACCAGTGTTCTTAACAACCCAAGCTAATTAACACAGTTGAGAAGCACGGCTTTGGTGGAAAATACAACTGTCCACTATGTATAGAAACTTGGCCTTGATCAGATCCTCTTAGCAAGGGACAGCTTACAGGTCCCTCAGCATCTCCTCACCACCTCTTTACCTCTTGCATCACTGAGGCTAAGGCGAGGCCATTACATATTCCTGATGTATGAATATCCCTGTAGGGACAGCAAGTTAATCAGGCAGAGAGTGAGTGGCCCAGTGCTTCATAGCCCAGGTCAGCAGGTTCCTCATGTCTCTGTTCCTGTGTAGTTCTGTTGCTGGTGGCACTTAATCATGTTACAGAACATACCCAGAATTAGAATTATCAGCAGTGTTAAGAGGAGATTTGGCAACAAATCCTGGCATTTCATCGTTTAATGAAGACTAGATGGTCCCCTTAAAGCTGCAGTTTATCTTGCATTGGTAATGCATGTCAGAGCCTATGACTTCCAGAAGGATTTTCAAAGTCCATGATTAGATATCCTAGAATGCTTAACTCCACTTGCCTTTGAATCTCCTTTCTAAAGCAACCCTCTTTCCTCACTGTTCACTGCCACCTAGCGAATTTATTGGGGAAAGAAAGGATAGCTGGAAAGGAAATGCTTTTTAAAGGGCAACAGCTCTACCCAGTGACTTCCAGTGTCAAATGATAATTGGGCAGGAGTAAAGGGTCTCGCTGAGATAATGGAAGGCAACCCATCAAGGCAGAACAGGTAAACAAAGCCACAGTTCAGTGGAGCCTTCTGGAAAGAGCAGCTAAGGTGAGCAGTTAGTGACAACACAGGGCTTCAGATCTGACAGCCTGGCTCTGTGGGTTCCCTTCCATTCCCTCACCACTGAACCCAAACGTGGGGTGCCTTGTGCAGCTGTCAGAGGGCTGGAGGAGAGTGAGTGCCTGGAAAGAGGAGGCCTGCGCTGAAGCTCCAGGGTACTGGAGAGGCATCAAAACCACGTGAATGAGGCCCCTTGGGGGAGGACCACAGAAGAGAAGGAAGTGGTAACTGAAATGGAAACCTAATAAAGTCCAGCCACCCTACCTCCTGGCTCTGTCCCAGGCCAATCTCCCCTCAGCACAAAGGCTGCACTCTCCTCCCAGAGGGAGAGCAGCCCTGTATCCTAGATCACCCAGCGCAAAGAGGATGCTGCTTCTCTACTGCTCACCAAAACTGCAAAAGAGCAGTGGGTGTGGCTCCTAATGACTGAGCAAGCCTTGGGTGGCTCAGTTTGGCAATCCTGGGAAAGTTCTGTGTGCTTCAGCATCCAACTTGCTTCTCTGTTGGCCTTGAGGTTAGCCAGAGTGATCTTTGGTTCCAAGCATGAGCTGGAGAAGGGGAATTCTAAGGTTAGAGTAGTAATATCTGAGCTGGTTCTCTGGAAAGAAACACTGAAGATCTGCAGTGGCTACTGCCGTTGGAGTGCGCCTGTGCATGCGTATGCATGCATACATGGTTGTTCTGTATGCGTGTGCATCCAGGCATGTGCATGCACACATGTGTGCATATGTGTGAACATGTGAGTGCATGTTAGTATCTAATGCATGTACATGGCTATATATGTATCTGTGAATGTGTAAACACATGTGTGCATGTATGAGCGTGTAAGTGCATGTTACTATGCATGCATGTGTATGTTTGCATGTGCTCATGTGTGCATGGCTGTGTATCTGTGAATGTGTACAAACATGTGCTTGTGTATGCTTGCGTGGACATGTGTGTGAATGAAGAGGAAGGGGCTGATGACATTGAGTCTTTTATTAATGTGTACTGTCTCTCACAGGTGAGTTTTAATGACCTTGGTAGTTAAGAGGCTTGATAAGACCTCTTGGTTCAGAAACCAAGATAGTCAAAGAATCCAGTGATTTTAATGGTCAGATGAGACCACAATGAAGCAGATCTATTTTTTCACTCAGGAGACCATTGACCATTCAGCACATGCCATCTCCCCCCACTGGCTTCCTCCAGAGTAAAAGTTTCTGTCCCCAGGAACCAGCTCAAGTTTTGCAAGATTTTGCACGGAACTCGCTGAGCGTTTTCTGTTAGCAATCGTTTCCACACTCAGAAGAAATTTGTCCATTGCAAAAATTGTGATATAATTTGGCACTTGGCCATTTGCTGATCTGATGTCACCTGTATTGTAATTTCTAGATGTCAATTGAATTGTAGTACTTGAAATAGCCACAGGGATGTAGCTATTAACAGAGTGATGCACAAGGAGCCTAAGCATATCGCAGGGGATCGCTCGGTTTGAATTATTCTGTCTGTGCATTCTACGTGCACTCTCAGCCTCAGCACTTCACAGCCTGTGGGAAGGTGTCGCTCCCTGGACCCGTTTCTCCAAAGATGTTGTTCCTATTTTGCACTGTGGATCAAATCCCTACTCAATACGAAGTACTGAAACAAAGACCACATACGCAGGTTTTAGCCCATCTATGACGTGGCATATAATTAGGAACCGCTAACACGCTTCCCTGCAATGACCAATTCCTGCGGAGGTTAATTTCACTGGGGCCTCTTCTGGATGGAAGTAGTCTGTCCCATTGGTATACTGGACTAAAGTACACAGTGGAAAGAGCCAGAACACTCTGTCACTCTCTGTGAGGCAACAGAACTGAAAGAACAAAAAGACATAAGTAGTAAAAATTGAAAGCTGGAATACTGCAATCATGCTATGAATCTGGATTGAGAAAGGTGTTAAAAATGACCATACTGTTCTTGGGGTAAAAAGGCACCGAACTTTCTGCTGCATCCTTCCCAAGTCCATTTGTTGCAATCTAATCCCCAGTGTGTTGGCATTAGGAGGTGCGGCCTTTAGAGATGGTTACATCAGAGCCTTAATGTATGGGATTATTTTCCTTATAAAGGAGAGCTACAGAAGTATTTGCCCACTTTATCCTTCTCTTCCGCCCTGTGAGGACACACAGAAGAAACAGGCCCCCACCAGACACTGACTGCTACTACTTTGATCTTGGACTTCCAAGCCTCTGGACCTGTGAGATATAACTTCTGTTATTTGTAACTGTTTGAGATATTTGGTTAGAGTAGCCTGAATGGATAAGTCTTAATCAAGTTCTTTCCCTGGAAGTAACCATATCAAGAATTCCCCCAGTGTCCAAATCCCACTAGATTATAGGTTGCTGACTAGGTCCTTAGTTCCTAATGAAAATCTGATAGGCAACTTTGGGGCAAGTTACTTCTTAACCCACCTTGCAAATGCATTTTTCAATATTAACTCTGTCTCTCCAAAGTCACAAAAGCAAAGTCGCTTGAAGAGAGTAAGTTTGAAGCAACTAATTTTGCATGGGGATCAGTTCCTGTGGCTGAGAAAAGAGTCAGGCAGTCCTGGGCTCTTCTGTCCAGTTGTTGGGTCCCAGTGGATCCGCCTGAGTTTGGACTGAAGAGGCAGAGAAATAGGACCAGGCAACGTTGCATTGTTTCCCACACGTCCTGTGGAGGCCATTGGCAAGGTGGCTTCTTTAGTTGCTTTGTATTTTTTTTTATAGAAGAACAAAAGAAAGTTCTTTGTGGAAGACACCATGCTGTGCACCACCGATTCTCTGCTCTATTGGTCTGTAAAAAACCTTAGAAATAATTAGACCAGCAACCACACAATTTTAGAAGAAAAAATAGAATCAATGCTCCGCCATATTGGTGTGGGCTCCTTCTTTCTTCATAAGACTCCCTTAGCGCAAGAATTGAAGCCAAATATTGATGAGTGGGATGTCATTACACTGAAAAGCTTCTCCCAGCTAAGAATTAGTCAAGAGCATCAAGGGAAAACCTACAGAGTGGGAGAAAACCGTGGCCTGCTTCTCCTCTGGCAGAGGGGTAATATCCACAATATACAAAGAACTCAGAAAATTTAACACCAAATACACAAAGAATAGTTCTTTTTCATGGTTCTTTGTAGTGGATCAGCTGCACCAAGATGAAGTTGAACATCTCCCACCCAGCCACTGGCTGCCAGAAACTCACTGAAGTGGATGATGAACGCAAACTTTGTACTTTTTATGGGAAGCATATGGCCAAAGAAGTTTCTGCTGACACTCCGGGTGAAGAATGGAAGGGTTATGTGTTCCAATCAGTGGCGGGAATGACGATCAAGGTTTCCCCATGAAGCGGGATGTTTTGACCCATGGCCATGCTCGCCTGCTATTGACTAAGGGGCGTTCCTGTTGTAGACCAAGGAGAACTGGGGATAGAAAGCACAAATCTGTTTGGGGTTGTATTGTGGATGCCAATCTGAGTGTTCTCAACCTGGTTATTACAAAAAAACAAAGGAGAGAAGGATATTCCTGGACTTACAGATACTACTGTGCTTCATTGCCTGGGACCTAAAAGAGCTAGTAGAGTCCACAAACTTTTCAGTCTCTCTAAAGAAGATGATGTCTGCCAATATGTTGTCAGAAAATCCTTAAACAAGAAAGTGAGAAACCTAGGACCAAAGCCCCAAAGTTTCAGCATCTAGTTACTCTGTGCGTCCTGCAACACAAGCATCGATGTATTGCTCCGAAGAAACAGCATAGTAAGAAGAACAAGGAAGAGGCTGCAGAATATGCCGACCTTTTGTCCAAGAGAATGAAAGAAGCCAAAGAAAAATGCCAGGAACAGATCGCCAAGAGACACAGTCTATCCTCTTTGAGATCTTCTACTTCTAAGCCTGAGTCCAGTCAAAAATAAGAATTTTTAAGAGTAGCAAATAAGATCAGATCTCCTTCCAAAACAAACAAGCCAACAAACACACAAACACATGCACACATGCACACACGAAGAATCCAATCAATAACTGGGCTACGGAACTAAATAGAAACTTCTCAACAGAGGAAGTTCAAAAAGCCAATAAATATATGAGAAATTGTTCTACATCACTAGCAATCATAGAAATGCAAATCAAAACTGAACTGAGATTTGACCTCACTCCAGTCAGAATGGCAAAGCAAAGTATAAGAACAATGAGAGAGGCTGGAGGGGTTGTGGGGAGAAAGGAACACTAACGCGCTGTTGGTGGGACTGCAGACTGCTATAGCCATTCTGGAAAGCAGTGTGGAGATTCCTCAAAGCATTAGGGATGGAACCACTGTATGATCCTGCTATCCTACTCCTGGATATTTTCCCAGAAGAGGTATAATCAGCATATTACAGAGACACAACTGCATCAATGTTTATAGTACCTCAATTTATAATAGCTAAATTATGATATCAATCCAGATGCCCTTCACTGGATGAATGGATCCCAAAACTGGCATATACGTAATATGACATTCTACTCAGCTGTTAGAAAGCACCATATCATGGCCTTCGCAGGTAAATGGATGGAAACGGAAAAAATCATGCTGAGTGAAACACAGAGACTTAAGGGTTAAATGTTTTCTCTCAAATGTGGAAGCTAGAGTAAAACCTAAGCTAGAATAAAAGTGAGTGTAATTTAATTAATAGATCCACCAAGTTTGAAGTAATACATGAGCTGGGGGATCTATAGCTATGAAGGGGTGGAGGGAGAGAGGAGGAGGGAAAAGAGGGTTATCAATAGTGTAGGGTACCCTTGACACCCCTGAAAAGTCAAGCAGACATATAAATTTAGAAATTTCAATAATTAATATGCATGTATATAGCAATTTATATCTGTAACAGAAGAATAACAGAGTGGGCATGAGATCGGGGAGTGGATGAAGTGGGGGAGATCATGGACAAGAATTGGGTTTAAGATACTTTGTTAATATGTATGCATGCACACGTAGCAATGAATCCCTCCAATATGTAAGAAAATGTCAAACCAATATATATATATTATATATGCATATATATGTATATATGCATATATATGTAAAAGAAATACAATTTTTAAAATTTTTAATTGCTTATATATGAAATTTCCAAAAAATTTATTGGTTCTGGTTCTCCGTAGACTTTTGTTCTCTGGTTGACAGGCAGTGAGGAATATTAATAGATAGTACAATGATAACAAAATTGCTTGTATTTACTGGGCACTAGATATGTGCTAGGCACCTCTCCACAATGCTTTTAAGTGAACCATTTTTAAATCTTGACTTTCACAATACTCTTTAAAATAATATCATTACCTTTGAGGTGTAAATGAGGACATCGAATGCCCAAGGTTAAACAGTTATATAAACAGCTATATGACATTGCTGAGACTCAAAATTTGGATTTACAGATTCCAGACTCAGTGCTCTGAACCTGTCAAGTCCTATTGTCCAGATGTGGGACACCTATGAGAACTTAAATTCGACAGTGAATGTACCACTTATGGTAACTTTCGAAATCAATGTTTTCAAAGTTATTCTTCTGAGAAAAGTTGAATTGTTAGAGTGCTTGAAAATATATCTATTATATATGAAAATATATTTCCAAGATAATGTAAGCTCTGAATTATGATTTCTGAATTATGAACTTGGATTTTGAGGAGAAACAACTAGGAAAACTTCCTGTCGCAAATATTTTCAAAATTATTCCCTCATTATCTGCAGGGAGGACTTGGGTTCCGGGACACCTAGTGAGAGAAATTTTAGGAAGAGCTGTTGCTAGTGGACTTTCCATCATATACTTCTCCCTTCTACAAATCTGAATAAATGAAAGAGGATAACCTTTGTGAGTGCAGTTATGGTCCAGCATGGGGTCACTCATTTTATACACTTGGTGATCTCAGGATCAGCCACACATTTGCATCAATATGAGGAAAACCAAAGCTGTTAAAGGCTGTTGAAGTTGGGATAACCAAAGATTATTTCATGCTGCAAACAGGAGATGTATTTATTTTTCTGATTGATGGGATTTTAAGTGTATTTTAACCCCTCCCACCATCCATTTTTCCAACACTTTCTAGGTTTTCTGATAATCCGAAAAAATAAATGTCTGTGGGGAAAGTGATCATTTGCTTACTTTGGTGGGAAAACTCTGAACTGGAATTTGGATTTGAAGCCCATCTTCCTTGATCCCTCCTGGCTGTCTAAGTTTGGGCGAGTGCTTTAACCTCTCATACCCCAGCTTCGGGATGGTCATGCTGTGTGTGGGTAGATGGCACATGTTTGCCTCTACGTACCAGAGGTTTTTACAGGAACTTCTACATTTCTCTGCTCAGCTCCCTCCCCCGTTTCTGCCAACATGGGTTTGTCTGTTATAGGCTTGCCATTTTAAAAATCTTCATGCTATTTCTACTTGAAAGTGTTCCACTTGTAACTAAAAGAGTTGGAAAACCTCTGGGCTAGGTGATAGCTAGCTAGCTTTCTCCTGTGATTTGTAATCCTTTTGTCAATACGGTTGCATGCTGCATAATGACATTCCGGTTAACGGCAGACTATACATGACGTGGTGGTCCTACAAGATTGCAATGGAGAGGAAAGATCCCCATTGCCCAGTGATGCGGTAGTCACTGTGGTGTGTGCAGTAATACATTAGTCAGTGTAAGATGGTATGCACAAATCTACTGAGCTGCCGGTTTTATAAAAGCATAGCACAATTGTGCACAATATGTAATATTTGATGATAACCAGGTTAGTGGTTTATGCATTTACTATACTCATTGTTATTTTAGAGTGTACTCCTACTTGTATTTATTTTTACTGTGAACAATATGCTATTTGCCAGCAGCAGCCTCAAATATCTCCTGTTCACTGCGCCTCTTGATGGCATCAAGGTCCTATGAAGTGACTGGTCCCATCATCCACATTTGTTAAGTGCGCTCTGTGTATCTGCACAATGACAAAAGTACCTTACCACACATTTCTCAGAAGAAACTCAATGTGAAACAAAAAAGACTATACTACATCTCATGAAGGGTGTGGCATCTCTCAGGACTGTCATCATAGGGACAATGAAAGTAGTGGAGCTGACCTGCGGTGGACAACTTTGCTAAGACACTTCTCAGACTTTTTACTTCCAAGAGGTACTTGGTGCAGGGCTGATATGCTGACGTGGTCTGTCCCCTGAAAGACCCCACCTTGGATGCTCACCATTGACTGAAAGTCCCATGAAGCTCATCTGCTCTTTGTTATAAGTTAGGTATGAGTTATTTTCAACAGATCCTTTTGAGATATGAGGAAAGAGGGGGAAAATGGTACTGAGAACCTAAAGGCAAAGAACATGAGAGGAAGAACAAGAAGAGGAAGAGGAAGCTGGAAAGATCTTCTTCCTACTTTGTGTCCTGTTCCTGTGGACCTGTCCCTATGGTCACCATCCCCAAGCCTGTGAACATCCGTCTTCAAATGTGCCTGGTCTCAAACACAGCGCACACAACCAAACACACAGAGAAAGTCGCAGGAGTTCATTCTTTTCCTGCTTGTTTCCTTCTCAATTCGGAATTTCCAGTGGCATTATCTCATTGAATCGGAAGTAGCTCTCCCATCAGACAAGTGATGAGCATCATCCCTCAGCCACTTGTGGAACCTAAGTGGAAAAGTCAAGTGGCTCTTACTGGGTTTATATCCAACTCATACATGGCCATACTGCTAGTGCACAAAGGATGCAGATTTCCTCCCAGTTAAATGCCTTTGGGAAGCACACAAGGTGCAAAAGAGTTCAGAAAAAGTTCTACGGGTCTCGCTAAGTTGCTGACTGGATTTGAACTCGCAATCCTCCTGCCTCAGCCTCCTGCACCTCTGAGATTACAGGTGTGCGCCATTGCACCATGCTCACTCATTTCTTATTAAACAACCATTTGATTACACAGATGTGTCAGGGCACCTGACTCTAGATGATCAAGAAGCAATTAAAGGGGCTGGAGCTGTGGCTCAGTGGTTACAGTGCCTGCCTGACATGCACAAGGATGTGGGTTTGAACCCCAGCACTGCATACACAATTGAGTATTGGAGCAACAAAAACCAGATGAAAAACTACATAAAATTGATTCTCTCTTTCTCCTTCTCTCTTTCACTGTCCCTGTCTTTCTTTCTTTCTTTTTTTTTTTAAAGGAACTGATTAAATCTCACAATGCTTAAGATATCGGCATGTGCTGTAAAGTACAACTCAAGACACTTTGAAAATTAAGGGACTTTGAAAGGGAAAGGATAACCTAAAGGGGGGCTTTCCCTTGGCTCTCTTGTCTAAATTTTATAAATTGCAAATATATGAACTTCCAAACATACTCATTTAGATGTATTTGGCATCTACTCCAGCATTACTAAGTCCTGAAGACAGAGAAAGCAAGTCCTGCGGAAATATATTGAAAGAGCGGGGGCAGGGGTTCTCATTCCGGCGTGTAGCCCTTAAATAGATCTGACAGCTCAATTTTCCAGTATGATATGCAGGAAATATGAAATTAGCTCCCAATTACATCCAGTGCACTGATTATGTGCATGGGAGGTTTCACACAGGGCCACTTGTCATAGCCACTTCCTGAAGCTTTATTTTCGGCAATTCAAAATCCAGCCTATAGGAAATCAAGAGCACTTAGAAAAGTTAGAGGGAGGAGAGTGAAAATATTGACTTTTTGGACTATTTGGATATTATTTGGTTTTGATTCCATGTCATAAGCCTCTGCTATGCACAGGTGCCTTGGTCAACAGCAGGTCTAAGGCTAATGGGACAGAGACTGCCGGTGCCAACCCCAACATTCTTTATCTTCTTCATGTACCAAAACATGTACCTTAATCAGATCAGCAATTTGCCCATCTCATTTAGAAGATTATACTAATGCATCCTCACTCAGACGTTTTGTAACTAACCCATGTGGTGTTAACACAAGTCTCCTGCAACAAGAGGGCACATGGTCTTTCCTTCTTTCTTATTGCATCCTGGAATACAGACGTCATGTTTGGATCTCAAGTAGACATTTGGAACCCTGAGGTTAAGAATGGGCAGAATAGCTAAACACTGTTCCTATGACTACAGAGCTTCCAAAAGAGCCCTGGACTGCCTGCCTGCAGGCTGCGTTCTTAGGAAAGAAATAAGTATTTGTCCTTGTTAAGCTACAATCAATAATTCCAGCAAGTCATTATTATTATTATTACTATTATTATTATTATTTGCAGCTGAATGTAGACCTAATTGATATAATTAGTGGCTTTAAAATAACAGGTTCTCATTTGTACCTTATTGCTAAATTAGGGCAGCTCTCTCTAAGGGACATCTTACTTTCCCCGCTCTATGGGTCCGAGTCCTTACTGGAGTCATTAGTTGGATGTTTCTTTTTTCCTCCCTCCTGCCACCCTTCCTTCCTTGCTTTCTGTCCTCCATCTAGAAGTTTTTTATACTCCATACTTCATAAACCACATTGAAATGATTAATGTAAAATAACTAAACCTGCTCAAAGTTATAAGAATTACAAATAGCCAACCATTCCCGTTAGGCTAAAGACATCCAACTATAGATAAGAGATGGAAGCAGTCTGATTCCTCCTTGAGAATCGGAACAAGTACTCACTAACTGAAAGGCCTTTTCTCACTTTATTTTCCTTGCTCCATGTGCCTCTCCTATTCTCATGCCCTGGAAGTTTACACTGGTCTTATTTTGCTGTCCTAGAGGTCTTACTGCCAGCAGCACAGTCCTCAATCTCTACCAAAGGAATTGCTTTAAATCCAGAGCCCTAATTTGCTTTCATGTACCCCATATGCTAAAGGCTAGGTCACCAGCCTGTGATGCCACTGGGAGATGGTGGAACCTTTAGGAGGCGGAGCCTTGTGGGAGGAAGTTAGGTCAATAGGGGAAGCCTTTGAAGGGGATATTGGGACTCCAGCCTCTTCCCCTCTCTGTCTTTTGCACTTCCCAGCTGCCATGATGAGCGGCTACCACTACATGTGTTCTTGCCATGAGGTACTGTGCTGTCACAGTCCAAAGCAACAGGGCCAAATAACCACAGACTGAAACCTCTGAAACGGCGAGCCAAAAGAAATACTTCCTCCCTGTAAGTTGATTATTTCAGGTATTTGTCAAAGCAATGGAAAACTAATAGTGATACCATAAAGAATCCATGTATTCCTTCCCCTCCCTGAGGTTCCACAGTGTCCCTCTTCAGTCCCCCTGATCCAACTGCTAGAACCCCTATCTGACCTGTGCAGAAAGACGAGGGAGACAGAAAACCAGGAGACGTTCCTTGACTACTCTGGTCCCAATGGGCCAGTCTTAGGGCTCAGAATGTGTCTGAGAAATTGCCAGCAACTGGCCACTGTGGACCTCAGAAGCTGGCGATTTCATGTGGTTCAACCTAGTACTGTGGCTCTTACTGTCCATGCCTCTCCTGTGAGAGGAAAACAAAGTCATATCCCACAAGCCCACCAGACCAGCTGTCATTAAGATTCCGCATTGAGTGTGGGGTTGGAGTGCGGTTGAGAGCTGTGTCCTGAGATGGCTTTGGGGGCTCTGGGCAGTGTTAATGGATCTAATCTCTGTTTAACCAGGCTTCTGGACATCAGATCCCCTACCTGTGGGGACTCCTCCCATCGTACCAGGTCTTCAAATGGCATACACCATCCCACTGCTACAATCACACCTCAAATGTCCCTCTCCCCACCACTACAGTGTGACACTGGGTCTGTTCCCTAAGGAATGGGTCAGGATAAGAGCTAAATGTGTTTTCATGCTTACTTATTTTTTCTGGGTCTTGTGATACCTAAGAAGTGTATTGTTATTGTATAAGCTTGGAAATAATACATTAAAGCAATAAAATAAAATATGGTGCACATGCACTTCTAATAAAATATATAACTCATTATAATTAATTCAATAAAATAGCATATAAAAGACATGTTGTCATTTATAAGAGATTAGTTTATATTGCTACAAGGTAGGAGTTTAAAGAAAACAACAACAATGCCTTCCTTGCAATTAATTAACAATTTCTTAATGTTATCAAACTTCCTCAACTCTGTGCATGTTTTTAAAGTTATTTGTTTGAAACAGGATCCAATAAGGTCCATATAAAATAATGGGTTAGCTTGTTTCAATTCTCTTTTCCTCTGTACATTTTCCTGTCTCTTCCTTTTTCTTGCAAATCTTGTTCAACACACTGGGTCACTTGCGTTTACCATTTCCCACAGGTTGTTTTTACTGATTGATTACTGTGGTGATGTTTAACATGTTCCTCTATCCCCTGTATTTCCTGTAAATTTTGCAAGACTATTTTTGTGGAGGATGGACACGCCAGCAGCGAGTTGACATTGGCTTAGGCAAGGTCTAAGGTTGACTTACTGAAAGCAGTGAGTCTTGTCAAGGCAGATGTTCTCACCTGGGGGCAGAAACCATTTCCCAAATACCCTGTTTCATAAACATTCCTTCCAGATTAGCTAGTTTCATTTTGAAGTCCTGTGATGACCCACCTTTTAAAACTGCTCATAAACTTCCTCTTTGTGACCCCTCAATAAAAGCAAGCAGAGTAAGAGCCTCAGGGCTTCACTTTTGGTGTGGCACCCTAACTCCACACTCTTGGAATCTGTACTCTGTGTCTGTGTCATCTTCTCCCCCCACAGGTGCACAGGTGGTGACTGACAACTTCAATATTGGTGGTATCGCCTATCCAGGGTTACATGATGTCTGATTTTTCTCTCTTTTTGTGATGTCATCATCTGTTAGTGGTCTTTGCCTTTTATGAGGGTTGCAAAAGTTGTCATTGTCATTCTATCATTCCCTCGTCAATTATTAGTTGGAATACATCCGTAACAAAAAGCTTGCCTTTATACACTGTTTTTCAAAATAGTCCCTTGGTATCTTCCAAAGGTGACTGATGAGTTTATTTGAAACATCATTATTAATTCATGAATTCAAGCAAGAGTAATTCATAGATTCAAGCAAATTCGAGATGCTTCAATCTGTCTGCTATTATCATAAGTGGTGAACAAATTATCTGACCAAGGAAATGGTCAGACAATTTGTTATTTATTGTTTCCTTGTTTCTGTTATGGCCATTTCTCTAAGGAGCTTGGTTCCTTTTAGTAGGAAATGGTATCTAGGTATCATGATCTGGAACTAAGAATAGTGACTCCTGTTGCCCTTGGTAGTTTCTAGGAGTTTTTAAGGGTCAAAGTTGGACGTTTAGGTTTTCTTTTCAGATTAAATTATGTCATAGATTTATGCTAATTCCATTTTACATTTAGGGTCAGATTAGCATCCCTTAGTCCTGCCAGTATCTGTTTTGCTCTCATGACAAAAGTCTGGATCATCTCAGTGACACCAACAGTTTTTGCTTTACCCACACTCTTTCCACAACAGTCTCAGAACAACCAAGTCATCACTACCAACAGCAAAGTGACTAGCAGAGATATAAGATTTTTTAAAAGTTCTTCTTGTCCTTAGGGATGTCCAATGAAATTGCTGCTTTAAAAGTTGACTTAAATAGTTCCCGTGTGTGAGTTTATTCCACCAACTAGATATAGGTTTGTCTTATCTTCTTAAAAAGTTTTTAGGGGATATTTGTTGGAAGTTAAAAATTTTTAAAATAATTATGTAACACATTTATATCTATAAAACAGCATAGTCAAATATTATAGCTTCTATAATTGTCTCATTCACCTTATTCCTTCGTTATTCTCTGTAGGTAGCCAGTGTGTGTGTGTGTGTGTGTGTGCATGAGCGTGCATGTGTGCATGCCCTCTTGGTCATTTTTACTTTCTTCTAAATAAATAGTACACACTTTTCCATTAAATAAATAGTATATGCCTTTCCATTTTGCTTTTTTGTATAGCCATGAATGCTAGAGATGACTCTGAGTGGATACAGCAAAGTCGTTGCGTACTTTTAAGATCTACAAGATGTTCCTGCAGGTGGTTGAACAATTTATTTACCCAGACACCTATCTACAGACATCTGGATTATTTCCAGTTTATTTTTCTTTTTGGCTGTTATAATAAATAACCGAATGGCTATGTGTTTATATATTTCTGTCAATATATCCTTGGGCTAGATCTCTAGAAGTGGGCCAAAGAGTAAATACATTTACTATTTTGCTGCATGTGATGTCTGATTTCCCCCTCCATCTGAGATGTACCATTTTGCGTTTCTACCAGCAATTTTTGGGACGGCCTAATTCTTCAGTCTCACCAATAGAGTTCATTGCTGGACTTTTGAATTTTTACTCCTCTGATAGTGAGAAATGGAGTTTCAGTGTAGCTTGAATTTGCATTTCTCTTAATTTGAATGAGACTGGTATCTATTTTTAGCTAAATATATTTGAAAACATGTCTTCAGCTATGTATCACAATTGAGGCTTAATTTATGAGTTGGATTCTGTGGTATTAAGTGCATGGAGCTGACTATTCAGAAGATCTTTGACTGCCCTGATCACAGAATCTGCCTGAGGGCTCTGGAAGTCCCCTGTACTTTAGGATAGTACACTTGAGAGGTGCTGTGTGGTCTGAGAGTTGAATCCTTTGGCAAATCTGGGTTGTGTGATTACAAATGTGTCTAAAAGGAGCATCTCCTTAATGAACACCCATGGAGATCTTCACTGTTGTCTCTGATGAGAATCTGTCCAACATAAACTGTATACATCTTCATCAGGAACTTAATCAAATGCAACAGTCCTGCTGAGCAAAAAGAAGGACTGAAACAATGTTTAGTTTAAAATAGCCTGGGGAAGGAACACACTCGCAAGCTGGGTCTCCCATAGAAAACAATGAAGGAGAGAATCGAAGCCCCAAAAATATGATCGTGTTTGCTAAGGAAATTAAGTATAATGAATTCCTGAAGGGAAGGAATAGAATGGGAAAGGATCTACAAGAACAAAAACAAATTCAAAAGGGAAAGTGGGAAGCTATGAGTACAAATTCCTAGACCCCTGCAGGCCCAAAGTCCCTTGCTGCCAGACCTTCCCAGATCTATTCAGGCCACATCGCTCTTCACACTTTTCTGACTTATTGGTGAGGTTGGCAAAACGTTGGCACTTGTTTTGGTTTACATCCAGTTTAGCCCTTGATGGCTCACATCCAGTCTCTCATAGCTCTCTCGATTTCACCTATACCCGCTTACTGCTTCATTCTAACAGGAAGGTTCTCCAAGGGTTGAATGGTGCCAGACATTTCAAGCTCCTCAGCCTTCAGAATGATGAATATCTGTGCGTTTCTGAACTGAGTAACAAATACGGACGAGGGAGATGCTGGCTAGGTAAAAACATCTCAGAATAAGCCTCAAGAGGCTTCTCAGGGGCTATGTGAGATTTTGCACCCTGGAAAGGCTGAGAAGAATCATTCATTTATTCTCTTCCATTGCTAGGTCCTTAGTACAACTGGGTTTCTGTTTGCTGCAATGTGTGATGAAAGTTACAAAGATAGTGAAAGTTTCTTCAAAGAAGGAAAAGGAAGGAGCAAAAGAAGGAAAAATTAATTTTACAAGCTAAAGTAAGTAGAAATACACTTTTTAAAAAAGAAAGTAAAATTACATGGGCTCTAATTACCATTCTTAAGTGCACTAAAATTTGAAACTCTTTTCCTGCTGGGGAAAAAATATATTGTCCAATGCATTTATTTTTGTGCTTAGGCTTCCAGAAAAATCTATGATTGGTATAAACAGCTCAGTCTAAATGCCTGAAAGTTTTTATTATTTTTGCTTCTAATAAATGGCCGCCTTCTAACTTTGTTTTATTTGTGAAAATATTATTGAAAGATTTAAGTAAGAAAAAGAAAAGAAAAAAATGGAAAAAAGAAAACTACACACACACACACACGTGCACACACGCACACACACGCACGCACACACACACACACACGCACACTGCTTTCAATACATAAGAAGGATTTTATGAAAAGACCACCAAGAACTTTTCTTTGGATTTATACGTAAGGAGAAAGTAGTTCATTAAAAGAATGGAAAGAATTCATTAGAAAGAAAGACAAAAATAAAACCCTTGTTGCCCGTGATTAAACGTGGAAATGGGGTGCCAAAGACATTATTGTCTTTGAAAACAGGAAGCACCAGACATTTTATAAATTGTACAGTGACCTGTGAGACTTTTCTTCTTTTTTATTACTCAAGACAAGAGTGTAGAAATAAATACCTTGGACAACTGAAGAGTGTGTCTATTTCTTAAAAGGGCAAGACCAAAACATATTCCAAAGAAGTGTCCTCTGGCCACCTGAACTATATATTCCACATTTCTTACTTATTTTGAAAAATGCCTCTGCATATTGTGGTTATGCAGAAAACCTTTTTTATTTATTTTTGCTATTACTGAATTGATTTTTTTTTAATAGAGAGAAGGACAGCAGTGAGAGAGAAAGAGAGAGGGAGAGAGAATCAATTTTTACTGAGTTTTTCACATGGCTTTCGTTGCTCTGACCTTAGTTGTGTACGTGGGTGCTGGGGTTTGAACCTGTGTACTTGCGCATGCGGGGCAAACGCTATAACCGAGGAGCCACCGCTCCAGCCCCTGAACTGATTTTTATCAATTCTCAGAATTCTATCATAAGCAGTTACTTTTTTCTTTTTAATGGTTATTTTAAAATGCTTTAATAGTAGTAAGATATACACAGCAAATTGACCACTGTAACTATTTTTAAGAGTACAGATGGGTCATGTAAAGTACTTCCACTTTGTTGTGCAACTAATCTCCACCTTTTCATTCTTGCAAAATGGAACTCTGTATGCATTAAACAATAATCCCCCTCTCTCCAAGCTCCAGGCAACCACCATTCCATCTTCTATGAATTTGGATCACACAGTATTTTTGTGTGATCACACAGTCTCTTTGTGACTGGCTGATTTTCCTTAGCATACTGTCCTCCAGTGTGTAGGGACTATTTTAACTCCTATTTACTGTGCTTTTTAAACATCGTAAGCCTCTGTGTCATGGGTTTCCTGAAGGAGCAGATCCATTGAGTGTATTCCAAACTATTTTGCCATCGCCATTGAATTGTTATAAAATGCCCAGATGTCTAGCTCGGGGTCATTCTTGTTTACACACCCACCTACTCTGGACACATATCCAAGCTTGAGGCACTCTGGTTGGGTCTATTGTGGGAGAGATCAGACTGGAGAAGCCTTTAACACTGAATTTTAATAAAATCAATCCATTGATTAATTATAGATTAATTCATTCATACAAGAAATGTCTATTGAGCATAGGCAGATACATCAAATAAACAAAGGAATAATCCATGATCCTGCAGCTGAGAAACTTAAAATCTTGTTGAGTTAAATTTTCCATTTGTTTTCATTTAAATAAATAAATAGCATCAAAGGTTGTTGCAGGAATCTGTGACTAATTGACAAATCAATGATAACATATTGAGTAGTATGCGGTCTGGAGAAGGAAGACATCCCACAGCCTCCAATTCACTGCAGGTGCTCCAGGATTCCGGAAGGAGGAGTATGAAGTCATGACTTATGGGAGGAACAATGTGCGAATCAGTTCATTAGAAGGAAGGGGTCTGCAATGGGGAGCGCGGGGCAATAGGAAGGGTAGTCCTGCACACATATCCCAGTCAGGGAGAGCCTGAAGTAGTCAAGTCAGCTTCTGCATTTAATTCTCTAAGTGATTAGGAGCTCTGAAGATCAGTGAGCTGGAGTAGCATGATTAATGTGGCATTTTAGAAGAATTAATCTGGCAGATACGTGGGATGGATCAGTGCGAAAAAGAGGGTGGGTGATGGAGAGAGCAGTGTGTGGTGGTTTGGATGTGGCCGGCTCTGAATTTCTCTCAATTGATTTCAAAAGAGTTCAACAGCCTTGAGCGATAACAAAAGCTCCCCTGAGCCCTTCCCATCTCCACTCTATGCTTGGCTTATAGGAAGGAAATGATCAAACTTAGTTTCTGTCCAGATTCAAAAGGACATCCTTTTTTTATGTTTCCATTTCCCTCTTTACTCAATGTGTATAATTATTATAATTATAAAGACAAAGAGTTCATTAAGTAGTGACTCTGTGTAGGTGCGTGAGTGACCTGTTCTGGTGGGCAGCAGGGATGGGGTGGGGCAACCTGCATATCTAGTACAGATTTGTGCTCAAATGCTTTTTAATGGCTGACCTATATTCTGCACACTTTAGGGGGAGACCAACTTTAAGAATCCTCTGTAGTATACTTGCAATGTCATACTGTAGTAATTTTTATGTCATTACTATTAATATACAAAAATTCCTTTTAAAAATACAATTATATTGTCAGGCATGGTGGCATATGCCTATAGTCCCAGCAGCTTGAGAGGCTGAAACAGGAGGATCACAAGTTCAAAGCCAACCTCAGCCACTTCGCCACAGGCTGAAAGTTAAGACAGAAAAATAATACTTTGAAAGTGTCCTATCCTTCACAGCACTGTCAGCTGCTTCCTTCTGCCAGGTTGCCAGAAGGCAGAGGATTAACGTATAACCTGGAGAGAGCCATGGAGCTCCCTACTTGAAATTCATGCACAGCCACACCCACTGGACATTCTCACTCACGTTCAGGAGTGTTCTCTGGATCTATTCTACTCCATCCCTCCAGAGTCTATGTTCTGAGCCAGGCGCTGTGGCACACGCCTGTAATCCTGGTGGTTCTGGAGACTAAGGCAGGAGGATTGCAAGTTCAAAGCCAGCTTTAGCAATTTAGCAAGTCCTAAGCAATTTAGTGAGGTCCTGTCTCAAAATAAAAATGGCTGTGGATTTGGCTCAATGGTTAAGCATCTATGGGTTCAATCCTCAGTACTAAAAACCCAAACAAACAATTATATATAAAAATCCATTGCCAGAAATTATTTGATGCCTGTTTCTTTGGGTTACCGTAATAAAGATTATTAATTGAAAATGCCACTGGAGTGGGGGAAGCCTTGATCCTATTTCCTTGTACTATG
Organism: Aplodontia rufa; assembly: GCA_004027875.1. Lineage (NCBI taxonomy): Eukaryota > Metazoa > Chordata > Mammalia > Rodentia > Aplodontiidae > Aplodontia > Aplodontia rufa. Next base: position 42,200 of record PVKS010009066.1, on the reverse strand, counting down.
TCCACCCCACCCTCTACCTGTATCAGGTCATCTTGTCACCAAAAATGCTGAGAGCTCGCTGCATGTGGCAGATTCCAGTGCATGGATTGAGCTACAGTCTCAGTGGGTAATGCTTTCGAAGGCTCAAGTAAACCCACACTCAAGTATGTCTTCTTTTGGAAATTTTTCCTTCTTCCCAAGACTTTTTGGAAGATCACACCTGCCCATTGCCTATTGAGTGCTGCATCAGATACTGAAGGAAGGCATCTCTGGCTAGCTCACCCGATACCAGGGTGCACCAGTTCCCAGTTCCTTCATGTCATCTTCCACAGGCACTCCGTTGGTCCTCCACCACTCATAGCAGCCTTGCTCCTATAAGAGAGGCCGCTGCAGGCATCTGAGCTCTGCAGTGGAGCATAGGGCCACTGCCATCCAGCCTTCCATTCTTTCATTTTCTTAGTTCTGCTTGTGCATTTCTCTGGAAACACTCGTTTAGAGATCTGGTTAGGTATTTCTGAGTGTCCTGGTCAAATATGATCTTAACCTCATTTCAGTTGCCATGAACATTCCAAAATCAACATTATCCCAGATACAATGTAATCCCATTTTCCAGAATTCACTCCCACTTAACTCAAATGTAGCCTAAAATCAGCAATGAGCAACAGCTTCATAAAGAGGTCAATACCAGTGGCCTAAGCCCATGTTCATCATTGATAGTGAGGTCTCTCAATTCCTTGCCTGGAATGGATTTATTCTTATTTTTAGAGATAATTCCAATAAACCCGATTTTTTTTGTCTCCTCAGTTCTCATCCATTCACAGCCGGAATTCAGGAGAGGTAGACCCACAAAGGGTAGAAAGAAATGCCCACCGGACAGCCTGACAGCAAGAGAGCAGTGGGCAGGGTGGTTTGAAGGCAGAAATGGTGGCCATGTAACCACTCCCTGATGCTCCAGCGATTGGCCAAAAGGAAGAATGGCCAGATTCTTCTTTGGGGTCAACTGAAATATTTTGAGAAATTTAAGAGGGGGGAAAAACAGAGAAGAGAAGAAATGTGATTATCTAGTCTTAAGCCCCTTTCAAAGGGTTTCAGAATCCTGCAGATCTGCTGGTAGGTGTCTCAACCTGCAAAATCCCTGTTTAAGCCTCTGGGATTAGTGAGTGTGGGTGTTCATGACAGGATCCGTGACAGTCATGCATATCGGATGCCGAAGAGCAAGTTTTGAGTGGACTTGGGAGAAGGTAAAGTATCAAAGGAGAATGAATGGAATAGGACAAGCGGGCAGTGTAGTTTAATAAATAATCACCTACCTATAGCTGGCAGTTATGATGTAAACATAACTCACCCACCCAAGACCCAGCAAGTGTCTCAGGCCACCTAGTACATTCTAGGAATTCTTCTGAGTTCTGAAGATGTGCTGCGAACTTATTCCCTGCAGGCTTGTGGTCTAGAACTGCCCTGTCTCTGAAACCAGGTGCATATCTTGCACTAACAACACCCTGCTCAGTTGAGAGTTGTCACACTGCAAGTGTACAATGTGCGAGGGTCCTAGTGGCTACTGCACTGCGTGGGGCCGTCAAGGGATATCCTGCTATTCCTTAATCATTACTAACACACGGGTCCCATCTGAGCTTCAGCTAATTCTGGCTTATCTTACGACTCTCATGAAATCACAAACTATATAGGAAAAATAAGAACTGTTCCTTTATCTAGACAGTGTTACTATGTCTAGTCTTCCAATCTTCTTACCATAGACTGAGGTATTGCTTATATGATAATTCTTTCTTTTCCCTACTCATAGATATCAAAGACAAACTCCATCTTTGTCCTCTCCACCCTATCCCTTGTCTATAGCATCTCAGTATTATCTTCTCTGAAAGAAGTGCTGCCCATAACGGGCATGCAATAAATAGCTTTTCATGGATGGCTAAAGAAACAGTTTGTAAATATCATCCACATGTACTAATTTCAAAGCATCGGGAAAACAGCAGCAATATCCAGGAACACTTCGCATCCTGTGTGTCTTGGTGGTTTTCTCCTCAGGCTATCCCAGCTTCTGTGCATATAGATCGCGGTATTGGTAATAAAAATCTTATTGCATTGTGCTATGAAGCGCTGGAGCTGGCAGAAACACAGGGGCAAGTTTCACTCCAGAAATGCGTGGGTCATCTGCGAGGAAAATCTGAAAACTTTCACAATGGCTTGTCTTGTACCTTGGACTCAGGCAGAGAATGCAAGCTGGTGGGTGGATTTTGCATGCTCATTCCTCTGTTAGGATCAGTTGGACTGGCCAGGACAGGTGGGATTCACAGACTTAAGTATTATATCTTTTATGTTTTCTACCTCAGCAGAAAGCAGACACTTGCTTGTACTGGCATCCACCAAGCTGATGCTACACATGAAGAAATCCAGACATCTGGGATGGCAGCAGGAGCAAGGTGGGGATCCTGACTGCAGGATCATGGGGTGGGGAGGAGCTTTGGGAGATCATGGAACTCAGTTTTCTCACAGAGAGATTTCCATTTACAATAGCTTTGAAAACAAGCAATAAGCAAGTGTTGTCTCATAAAAATACTTGCCAGGATTACTGGCCCTCTATAAATAAAATGGTGAACTCTCACCAGCACCTGGCAGAATTTATCATCACCTGCCATAAATCATGCCTTGCCTTCAGAAGAGAGGAAATGGCCATTGGCCAAGCAAGCCTACGCCAGCCCAGGAAGATGGATATAACATCCTCTTATGTTGGAACTGGCTTCATGCCCAAAATTACTTGGATTCCTTTCTCAGACTGGATTTGGATAAAAGCATGGCTCTGCGGCCACTGGGAGAATGGCCCTGGTAGACCTGCTATGGCAGGGTTCACGGGTGGTTGAGGGCCTACGCTGCATGCGGAAATCCATCACTATGCTTGCACTGACGTCAGCCTCTGTTCTCTGGGATGTTCCCTACCAGTGACTAAGGACAGAAAACAGACCTAAAGTAGCCCATTGCAAAAAGATCCTGGCCCCATCTTGTTGGCTGATTCAAGTTCAAGTACTCTCCAGTGTCCTGTATGCAGGTGACTGCTCATCACTCTAAGGTGCTCTTGTCCAACCTGCCTTCCCCCTTCCTTCACTCAGGTCAGATTTGCAGTCTTCTGAGGACTCACCTAACGTTTTCCAAGTCCTCCCAATCTCCGTTCATACAGGCATTTTCCTAAGAAAGTGCTTGGACAGGGAACTTTCTTGAAAGATTCAGTCTTGCACGGACTCCTTTCCGTTGACCGAGGAGAAGGCAAGAATCCATCATAAGGCAGGACCTGAACAGGGTCTAGCTTGGAACAGGCACTCTAAGAATATTTGCCAAATACTAAAGGAATGAAACGGGGACATTTAAACAGCTGTGAGTTGGTCCCAGCTATGGAATAGAATCTCTACAAAACTGTGTGACAGATGGCTGGCCATCTTATTGTGAAGGCCACTGCCTTCCATTCCAAATGTAGATATTTGGAACAATTGTGAAATTACCAAAGAATTTAAATTTCAAACCTCTAGACCAGCTTTATCAATTACCTACTATACCATAATCTCTCAATCCAAGGCCCAGGAATCTGAATTTTAATGAATATCCACAAGATTCTTGGCTTTAAATAGAGTCTACATGGCCAGAGTTAAAGACACTAAAATTGGCAATCTTAGGAAAGCTGAGGCCAGTTTTGGCAGCGAAATGAAAAGGCAGGGAGGTTACAGACAGAAACAACTGAAAGAAACCCAGTGGCTGAACAGAGAGCTGCAGAACTCCCTGGCCCTTCTCCCCTGGGATTCTTGGAGAATCAGAACCTGCAGACCTTGTTAGCAGGGAGGTAGGGAAACACACAGCAGATGTTTAAGCTCAGGCTTAGGCAGTGGCAGGGAGAATGGCTGGCTGCCCTCAGGGTCTGAACGTGTCATCTGCCTATTATAAGTGAAATTCCAAGCCACCTAGTGCTGATGTATTTAAACTTGTTCCATCCCACAGAGGGAGGAAACAGAATTGGCCCAGCAACTAATCCTCTTCCAGCTTAGGGTGTGTCTGCTGGAGAGTCCTGGTGGCTCAGTGGCTGGTATTATTGGGTTCTCACTTGCATTTTCCACCTCCCTCCCTGGGGTGGGTGTAGAATGAGATCCAGGACCCTCCAATCAAATGCAAATGCCTCAAATGGGAGTCAGAGACACCAGTCCAGAAGCCCTTGAACCGAGAGGCATCCTTGAGGCAGCAGGGATGGAGAGGCATGTGACTCCAGGACAGCAATGACAGTCCTCCTAGTGAGTGTGATGGATGTTCAGGGTTAATAGATCTGTCTGGGATATGAGCTGTGATGGATCCTCTTTGGCCTCAGAAGGAGACAGCTCCAGAGCTCTGGGTTCCTGAGAGGATCAAAGCCCAGGAAACTGCCCAGCCTGTTCGCCTACTGTGGTGCAGCTGTCAGGAAGCCAAGTGGGCGGAGATGGGGTGGAGCCTTGGTGTACAGGTCTTACTCTCCCTTTCCCAAGATGTTCCTCTGGGAATACAGCCTGGGCTGGTGACAGTGATGTGTGCTGCGGCGCATAGGGGGTGTTTTTTGAAGCCAATCAGAGAGTAGTGGTGAGGTTGCCACATTGCTAAGCTTCAAATCAGCCTGTCTCTTCTGCATTCGCAAAGTCCTGTGATTAATGGGGGCTAGTAGCCCAGCAAACGAGAGGAGATGACATTGCTATCTGTGCTGATTAAATAATTAATCACTCCCTAATTGTGAAGACACAACTTCGTGGACCTTCCGAAGGACACATGGCGGGGGTGGAGCAGGGGGGACAAGTTGGTGAAGGCCTGGTCTTGGCTTTTTAGAAAACCCAGAGCCAACCAAGGCTGAGGGAATGTGTGGAATGTGCATGTCCCACTGGTAAGTAATGACTTCCCCTGGGCACAGCAGGTGACAGCTGTTCCGGAATTATAAAATATGGGTGAATTTAATGCAGCTCAAGAACCTTCCCTCTGCTAGATTACCAAGGGCATTTAAGCCAGGAAACTCCAGGCTCTTTGTTCTGATCAATGATTACATGCAAGTGTGTGGAGAAACTATTTGCATCGGTTCCTAGCAGGATGGGCCAAACCCTAGCCACTGTTCCCATCTCCTGGGAGACAGACAAACCAGCCAGCTTTGGATTTTACCCTTATATCCCCATCACTCCCTGACCCAGCTACTCAGCCCATCAAGATCTCTGTTTCCCAAGCTGAGTTCCTGTGTGACTTTACACATGTTGTGTCTTCTCACGTTTTGAGCAGTCAAACTTTACTCTCTGCCCAGTTTATTCCTTTCATATGTTTAAATTCTGTTGTTACTTCCTCTTTAAGTGGTGTCCCTGCCGGATGCCAATACTTTCCTGTGTCCGCAGAGCACTTAATGCGATTTGGTACCCACTTTGTGCTTCCCTCTAAATGCTCAGGGTTGGTCCGAGATCCTCCATATATCAGCCATTAGCAAATGTTTGTTGAATGAATAAGTGAATGCATGGGTGAATAAGTGAATTTTATATTCACTGTTCAGTAAATTATTAATTGATTGAATGGTTAAATGACGGCCTAAAATTTTCCAGCAAATGATGGCAGAGACGGCAACCTGTTCACTAAACCTTCTTCCGGAGTACACATTTGCTACTTTCCTTTGATGTTAGAGGTTGTGAGGGGAGATACTGGGGACCACATCTAGTTGGGTGGGAAGCAGAGTCCTCCCTGCTCATCTGATTTACAGGAGGGAGAAATAGTCACTTATTGCATGAATTCATTGAGACCTGGGGATTGGTCTGTTAAAGCAGCTGCTCTTTGGCTTAGCTGGTGCAGTCCATCTAGTCAAGTCTTGTGGCTCCAGGCTGATGTCCCTCTACGTGATGCTGAGGAGTAGGTACATTGCCTGTGGGCAAGAAACTTTCTCCACTCCCAGTCTGGGACGTTTAAGGGATCTAAGGGCAATTTTCTTGGTGTGGTCTCACTGTGTCACAGCCCAGGTCAGTGGTCTCAACCTTTAATGGGTATATACCCTCCAGGGAATCCTGTTAAAACTTGGTTCTGATCCGTGACCCTGGGGTGGGGTTGAGAGTCCTCGCTGCCAAACCCCGCCCCAGGTGATGCCTATGTTTCTGACTCCAGACCACTTTGAGAAGCAAGAGTTTAAGACACAGGGTATCAGCCACTCTCACCTGTTGACGGCAGAAGGACTAGCAGGGTGTGAGAGGCCAGGGGGAGTCACGGCAGCAGGGCTCAGAATCGCTGGGGACTGTTTCAAACACACAGTTCCCTTCTCCCCCAGATTTCTAGCTTTACTGGTCTTGAGTGGGACCTGAGTATCTAACAATTTAACTAGTCCAGGGTGAGGTTGAGGCTGTGATTCCTGGGCCCACACTGAGGACCGCTAGTGTCGCGGTGGAAATGTGCACTGTGGAGTCATTCCGGCCGGCACTGCACCTTGGCCGTGTAAATCACAACTACATCGACTCACACACGCGACTCAACCTCCTGGTGCCTCAGGTTCCTCATCAGTTACATGGAGATGATGCTAGAAATGTTCTCACCTTAGCAGTTGCTGTGAGGATCATGTTAACGTGGACGTAGGCGCCCATTGGGCATGGCTCTCTGTTAGGATTGGCTGTTGGTGTCACACTGTTATTGTGGACAGTTATTAGGAGGGAGCTTTGGGATCTACCCCTGGCTCAGGCCCTAATAACTCTGTCTCTAGGGGAAAGGTACTTAGCCTTTCTAAGCTCCACTGTCTCTGTGAAATGGAAATCTAAGTACTTACCTCATAACAATGTTTTGCAAATTAAATGAGGAAATGAATATAAAGCGTCAGGTGACTGAACAGGTAGTTGCTGCTAAAATTAATAACAACAAGCCTGACTTTCAGCAGATAACACAATTTCTTGGCTGATGGAAAAGAGCCACCAAGGCTGCAAGACCCTCAGAAGCCCTCAGGCAGGAGGCAGGCAGGAGGCAGGCAGGAGGCTGGAGCAGCCCTGATGCGGATTTCAATCTGCAGGGAGGCAGCGGTTCCAGGCAGCAGGCAAGCGCAGGCTAGCCCACCATTTCAGCTCTGCACCGCAAGCTTTCTTTTGTGCGGTCTTTAGGTTCCTGGCTGAAACCTAAAGGTTTCTACACCTGCATCCTACAACATTTTTCTCACCTGCTAGGAGGGACAGCTTTGTGAAAAGGAATAAAGCCAAAGACAGAGAGCTCCCAGGCTTCTCCCTGCAGGGGAAAACTGGACTTCCGCCGCCCAAGGGCAGGCTCCTGGAAGGTCTCTGGGCCACTCCATTGGGCTCTCTCCACTTTTGTTTCCAGTTGTGAGGGACCTGGGCTAGGCTTCCTAAGTCACAGGACACCCTGGGCTCTTTCTCAGTGAAGTTCCAACTACACCAGAAATGCCATCTGCCTTTCAGAACCTGGATGGACTGAGGTTCCCATTCCTGGGAAACAGGCTACTGAGCATTTTTGGAGTTGAAGTTTAAGTGTCATGATCATCATTGTTCTGAATCCTTTGCTTACTGTGACACCTTTCCCAGGGCACTCATGATCTATATGCAGTGGTCTTCATCTTCATTTAAAAACACGGAGTCCTCCATAGTGACATTGGTATTTTTTCTTTAATTGATGGTGCTAGGAATAGAACCCAGGAATAGAATTTCCTGCTGGCTGAGCATGTACTTTGGTTATTTTATTTGAAACTCACTGTATGACCCATTTGCTTCTGCAATCTTCCTTGGGAGGATGCAGATGTTTCTGAAAATGCTATTCAGAGCTGGGTTCGGGGCAAACACCTGAACCAAAACCCACCAATTCACACTGGTATCCTCTGAAATCTATACAGTGCTGGTCTCTGGGTGCAAAAATAAATGAGACCAATTCCTGATCAGATATTACAAATATTGTCACTGGAGAGACTCTCTGGCATCTTTCCTGAAACAGAACAGAGTGATCTAATCGACTAGAGTTAGGAGAATGAGTCTGAATTCTAGCTTTCCTGCCAATTCCTTTTGTAACTTCAGAAATATTAATTCCTGATCATTGCCTGAGCTATAACCTCCCAATAGCTCACCAAGGCAGCTGCTTTTGTCTCCCATTTCACAGAGGAGCAAACTGAGGTGCAGATGGAGTTATGTAGCTTAATCAGTAATAAGAAGTAGAGATAGAATTTGAACCAGGGTACCTAACTGTCAAATAGGACTGTATCCAATACAAGGCACTTGCCTTTCCTGGATTCACTTTTCCCACCTGTGAAGACAGGTTTGGAGATTAATGCTCTTTCATCTGAGGTAGAGCCCTACCTTGGTGGTTTGTGGTAGAATGTGACTATGCACCTCCAAATATAACTGTAGATTACATTTGGAGAATGTCAGAGGGAAGAGACAGAGTTTCCTCCAATAATGTCAGGTTTTCAGAGCAGGGCGCCTGAAACTTTAGGGCTGTTTCCCAGCCTCCTCTTCACAAATGAGATTGAAGAAAGTAAAGCTAATGAGACAACTCAGCTATGACCAGGAATGCAGCAAAAGTAATCAAGTCAGGGACAGGGACGGTTGCCATGACATTCCAAATGCACCACGATTGCCGTCTAGGAATGTTCGCTCCCTTGATGGATGGCGGGTGGACTCTCTTTTCTTGTAAGCAAATGTGATAACAATATTAAACAATTACAAGTAACATCCCCCAGCTGTTTCTCCACTGCCTTCGAAATATTACTTTAGATCTGCCAAAATAATTGCTGGTCTATTAACAAGGAAGCAGGGGAGCGGATACCCCTGTCTTCCTGAGAGTAGCATATTCACCCTAAGACAAAAGGATGATGAGCCTCCTCCAGGACGTACAAAGTCACTGTCACCTTGACAAACAAACAAAGACCCTTGCTGACTGCACCCATGAAGCAAGCGACCACTGGGGAAAGGCACCATGGGGGAGAGGGGAGCTGATGAGGTGAGAGCTTTGTCTGCTGCAAAGTTAGGAAGTGTGGCTATCTGAACTTCACCTTGCTGTAGCTCTGCTAAATGAAGCAAATACTTATCCTTCACCAACTGTGGACAAAACAATCCTGTGCTAGGTGGACTACAGTCACACACGTGCCCATAAAGGCATGCACACGACTCCTGCCACCTCTGAGCTCTCAGACTAGTACGAAGGAATGAGTGTAAATATTAGTAACTAAATTGGCTACAAGAAGGACTGTGATAAGAAGGACAAACAGAACGTCCAACACTGCATGGCAGAGGCAAACAAGAGGCAGAGATGAATTCTCGTTAGCTCTCATATATGGAACCGAGTATGGAATATCGACTCTCCTGGAGGAGTCTCACTTTTTCCAGTGCTTTCTATCCTAGTGATTGGAATCTCCATCTGTCTGCACAGTTATCCAAGCTAGAAAGTTAGGCGATTTCTTTGAGACCATATCCTTCCTTATCCTTCATATCATATCAAACGTCACCAAGACCTATTTGCTTTTACCCACTAACTTTCTCTCCAGGTCCCCCACTTCCCCCAGCAGCCCTGTTTTCCTCCCAGGAGTTTTCCCATCAACATAGAATATGCCTTCCCTGCAGTCTGCACGGGTCTGCTCAGATCACGCTTCAAGGTTGCAGAATAGTCAAAATCTCCCTGCTACGGCTACAAAATGTGGGTTTAAAGGAAGGTGGAAGAGGAGACTGGAGAGTTAGCTATCCTTCAGTAGTAATTTGCTGTGTTGCTTGTTTATTGCAGTTCTTGGGTTCCTGGGCCCCACGCAGAACTGTTCTTGTGTTTACAGATATTTGAGTGGCAGGTGCTTAGGGGTACTGCAGTGAGCAAAAACACACAGAGCTCGTTCCCTGATGGATCTTGGAGTCTAAAGGGCAGGAGTGGCATTAATCATAGCAGACTGTCATGAGGGACAATGTGGCTGTGTTAAGAAGAATGAGACCCCCGTGTTCCACAAAGCCTTGGGCAGGGGACCTGGCCCTGTTGGGGAACCCGAGAAGGCGATCCTTGGGGGCTCCCCTTGGGTACTTTAGCCCCTGAGCTGAAAATGGGGAGGTGACTAGGCAAAGGGGTGTCAGGAGCATCCAGGTGCTGGTAGAGCTGAGATGTGGGAACCTGTCCCTCCTTGAGGCTTGGTGATGCTGTTGGATCCGGAAGACCTGACCTCTGCACCACTTCTGTGAGGTCATGCATTTCCTTTTTGGTTTGAGCTAGCTTGAGCTGGGGTTGTTACCTGCAACCAGCAAAGCAACTGCCTCTGAGCCCTGTCCGTGAGGAAGGGTTGCAGAGCTCCAACAAGAGCCTCTACTTAGGCTGGAGCAGTGGCTCAGTGCTAGAGCGCTTGCCTGGTATGCATAAGGACCCAGGCTTGAACCCCAGCACCACATACACAACTAAGTGGGGGGGAAAAAAACAAAAAACAAATGAAAAAATTAAAACATTAACTCCCTCTCTCCCTCTTGCCCTCTTTCTCTTAAAAAATAAAAAGAAAAAAAGAAAAAGGAAAAAAGAGGCCCTACTGTGTGGTGTTAAGAGGAGTGCTCTAGAACCAGACTGCCCAGATTCACTTTCTGGCTTGGTGAGCTTGGCCTCTCTGTGCCTTCGTTTTCCCATCAGGAAAAGGGATTGAAGTGAGTATCTGCTCTGCCCCTGAGACCCTCGGGGTCTCCTCTTCCTTTTGTGGGCTCTGCCATATTCCAAGTGGGCCACTCATTATTCCTTCATAATGACCATGCTTTCCTCTCCATACTTTCGCTGAGGATATTTCTTGATCTATAATATTTTTTTTTAAAGAGAGAGGGACAGTGAGAGAGAGAGAGAGAGAATAAATTTTATTTAGTTTTTCCTGTGGCTTTTGTTGCTGCGAGGTTTGTTTGTGTACGTGGTTCTGGGGTTCGAACTTGGGTACTCGCACATGCCAGGCAAGTGCTGTAACCTCTGAGCCACTGCCCCAGCCCCGCCCTATAATAATTTTGATCCATCTCATCTTCTATTGAAATCCAAGCAATTCCCCCCAAAGCAGTTCAAATTCCTTCTTCATAAAGCCTTCCTAAATTGTCCCCTAGCTATCTTTATATTTTGGACAATTTTTTTTCTTGTAACTTCTTGTATTCTGCTTTCATGTTATATTTGATCAGGTACACATGATTTTCCCCTCTCGCTCCAAGAAGAAGTTGAAGGCAAGCTCCATTTTCATGGTTATATAATCCCAAGAGTCCTGGGCACTCAAATCGGATGCAAATTCTGGTATGTTTCCCCTGTCATAACAAAATATATTTGCCTGTTTGTACATGACTTTCCGTAGTGTGGCTGAGAAAAATCTACAATCTACAATCCTGCCTTCCAACTCAGTGGCCCATACATAGTTACAAATGTTTCCTAGTTTGATAATGAGGAAATGCATGTGGTACTACTTTGTGGATTGCTAAGCTCTATATGCTACGTACTCTTGTCATTATCCACCATCACCATAACTATTGTCATTGTTGTCAGATCTGACATTGCCTCCAGAGTGACCTCAGCCCTTTTTTACCCTCACCTCACCTCACCTCTCCTACCTTGGCACCTCACCTCCCAGGGTGGTGGGAGTCAGACAAGATCAAGAATGTGAAGAGGTACTGGGTGTGTGGGAGGAAGGTACGCTGGTCCTGGAGCCAGACTCAATGATGTGCAATGTATTTTGTTTTCTAGCTGAGAAAATAGCTTCCTTGACATGTCTGCATCGCAACGGTGAAGGAGCCATTCCCATGGCTTCTCCAAAGCCACACTGTGCCTGATGAAGACTGATCGTTTCATTGATAGCAGCCTCCACCTCCATGCCCTGTCATCTCACTTTCTCCATCACTGTGAATGGTAGTGAAGTATCTTATTATAATATACCTAATTAATAATTCAAGGAATCAAAGCATAGAGACATTTCTTTCTTTGTTCATTGGATTTAAATAGAGAAAACAAAACAGTCCCTCTGAGAGCCTCAGGGGTTACTTGCTCATTAAAAATCACTACTTATTTATAACAATAGCCTTATTATTATAACCTAGATGTATATGAACTATAGAACACATTTTAGACTTGTTCATTTAAAAACTAGCTTAAGGCCACAAAGAAGGACAGAATAGAATTAACACCCAGGACTTTAGGCAATTCCCTGCTAGGAAAGACACCCCCCAGGCAGTGACCGCTGGGCTGGAGGCAGCCCCTGGAGTCAGGCACTAGGCTAACTGTCCACAGGGAAGAGAGCCGTTCTAGCATCTCTGCCAGGAGAGTCTTGCATGGATCGCCTGGAGTGATTTGCTCTGAGTCCTGTTGCTGGGTTGGCATATTCCTGCTCCCTCATCTTTTCAGCACTCCTGGGAAGTGTTTGAAATATAAATAGGAACCCTGATCTTTGGATAATATTAGTAGCTTTCATTAAGACTCGCTATCAAGGAAGCAGCGGTTGATACTGAAGTTGGCAAGCCGTGTGCATGTGCTGCCAAACTTTCCATCTTGGGGGCACCTGGCTGTCCACAGCACTGCAGCCTGCCCTCCTGGTTCTCTTGCTGTGGTCCCAGGGCTGGCCCTGTCCCCAGTTGCCTCTCAGGCTGTGGCCCTCCCACAGCATCCTGGCTGCCTCACTTGCTCTTCAGCCCAAAGATTTGTCTTCCCGAAGCCCCCAGCGATGTCCGCAGGTGGAGGAAAGACTTGCTTTGTAATCACCTACAATTCTTTTTTTTCTACTCCCCTAGCCTCCTAAATGTCACCCTTCTTACCTTTAAGCAGAGATTTTTTTTTTTTTAAGAGAGAGGGACAGTGAGAGAGACAGAGAAATAGAGGAACAACTTTATTTAGTTTTTCACATGGACTTAGTTGCTCCAACACTTAGTTGTGTACGTGGTGCTGGGGTTTGAACCCAGGTCCTTGTGCTTGCCAGGCAAGTGCCAAAACCACTGAGCCACCGCTCCAGTCCTTAAGCAGAGAATTTTGTGCTCCACCAAACTGAGGGCCCCTTCCTGTGTGATGGGGGCCACAGTAAACACTCCTGAGTTTCTTAGGATTCACTGCCATGTCTTAGGTGTAAATAGCACTTTCCTGTGATTTTGTTAAGTGCAGACTAACACCTGGCCTGTACTAGAGTTTCTCGGTTTACTTTGAAAAACACTGTGGCAATTGTAGTAACCAAGTACTGCACAGAAGCTGAGCAACTGAGGCCCACGCATTTCCACTATTCTGTGTGCATAAATTTGTAAATATGTGTATTTTTATTTGACATAGAAAATAAGGCTTTATATATTTGTCCCCAAACTCATTAACTCCTGGCTCACATTAGGCCCTGAAAACTGGCCAGCCTGTGATCAGCCACAACAATTTTAGTGTTCCCGTTGAGATTCAACCTCTAATCCAAGCCGGAGTTAAGCTTCAGCCTGAGTGAAATGCACTGAACTGAGGTGGAATCCCAGCCTCCTTGGCTTGCATTCCTGGCCCCAGAAGGGCAGGGTGAGTCTCTTCCTTCTGGAAAGGTTGGCAGCACCAGGGACTGTTCAGTTCTCATTGCCACATTGCCGCATTCTCCTGTAATTGGTCCTGTTACACCATAAGCTCCTAACTGCAGTATGTGTAATGTGGAATTCAACCACACAAATCCCCAAATTATACTTTTGCTAGAACAAAGGAAACAATGAATTACAGAGTTCTCAATTCTCGTTTTAATTATAACACACCCCAAATACTAGGATGAGCAAAACCACCAGAAAAGAGAGGCAAAGGTGATGTGGAAGCTTCTTTGGTTGGGGGGCAGTCTCCAGAATAGACAGAAGGTGACAGTGGCAGAAGGAAAGTGGGCTTTTGGCTGCTCCTGCTAGTTGGTCAGGCTGCGGCCTTCGACACCCTGCTATGTCCTCTATTGGGTGTCTCCCCAGGTCACCTCAGTTCAATACTCAGCCTTGGTGATGAAATCCAGCTAAGTGTGACTATTCTAGAACTTGCTGGAAAAGACACAGACCCCAAACATCAACAGCAGCCTCACTTAGGCAAGCGGCTCCACCTCCCACAACAAGCATCTGAGGTTCCCTGCTGAGGCTTCTGCCAGCTTGCCAGTCCACTGCAAGATATCTGGGCACAAAGACCACACTTCAAAATCTTCACTCAAGAGACAGAAGCAAACAAGACACTGTGCTACCCAAAGAACAGGGCCAATTTTTACACTTGGCTGACCTGAGACATCTTGCCCTTTCTGCTCCTGCAGAGCCTGCAAGAAGCCACCCTGGCTGGGAGCTGGGCTGTAGAACTCATGCACCTCTGGTTTTTCCTTTTAACCACTAAAATAACCTCTCCACCCCTGATACAAACACCCTCCTCCATGGCCCAGACTCAAGACCCCACTTGGTTGGCAGTTACCCTTTGGTCTCCAGTCACACAAGCAATTTCCCCTGATCAGTGGGGCATGAAACTCAAGCACATGATCAGATGGGGACTCCCTGAGAGCCACTTTTTCCTTTCCAAGTTTTGAGCCAACCAGACTGGGAAATATTGAGGGAAAAAGGAGCAAAGCGATTGCCTTGTGGGTGGGAGATGGGAATGGACGGCAGGCTGGGCTCATCTCAGTCTTGTGGAACATGCTGAAACTTTCCAATAGGTAGCTGGGGAATTTGTGAGGCTCTCATCTGGGAAATGGGGAGAGGGAAGGCAGCATTGGTCTATTTCCCACTCTCCTCCATTCCTCTCCTCTGAGCCCTTACCCCTTGTAATTGGGAGGTTTAGTTTACACATAGCTGGGTGGGTCGGGGCTGTCTGGGGAGTCAGGGAGCAGAACACACCATGCTGGCCCTGTCAGGGAAAGGCCTGCTTGTGGGAAGCCATAAGAGTGACACATCACCACCCCACCCGGTCCTGCCCTCTGAGTCACAGGATGAATGGACACTACTGCTTTAGGCCTGGCCTGGCCCCACTGTAACCTACTCAACAGGAGCTGAGGGCCATCGTGTTTTGAAGGAGATTCAGCAACAATGTTTTCTTCTACATTAGAATTACAAAGGCAGGGCAGCATTCCAATTCCCCTTTATAAAGAGTGTCCTATTTTATCTATTAACTCTCATCAGTAAGATTGAGATAAGAACGGGGAAATCAGTAATTTACTCAAATTACTTACTCAAGTAAGTGAATTCTTACTAACTTCAGATTTAGTTTAAGATTTGGAGGTGGAAGAAGTACACTGTTGAAAAAAATTATTTCAACTGAGCAGATGATAGGGGTGGACTGGGAGTGAATTAGCAGGAAAAGATGATGTCTTGCCAAAGAGTCCTTGTGACTTATATTTTGAGTCTGGGACCTCCAAGCAAATAATGTGTTTATTAAAATCCATGGGTTTTAGGGGTTGGGGATTTAGCTCAGTGGCAGAGAGCTTGCCTAGCGTGCGCAAGGCCCCTAGTTCGGTCCTCAGCCCTGAAAAAAAGTCCATGGGTTTTAAATATGAAGTTGGCATCTCCAAATTGGGTGAAGGGTGAAAGAGTTTGGTGTTAGGCACTAAACTGATGTTTGAGATTGCAGTAGTGATTTTGGCCTTAGATTTTCAAAGCATTTATGGGTCCCTCGTGGCCGAGCAGCACAGGCTCTAGAGACTTGGGAATCTGGACTAGAAACAGGAGCACTCCCAGCTGGCCCACACAGGAAGCCCTGATGGCCATGGCTGAGGAGCTGAGCTAGCAGAATCCCAACAAGTCCATCAGTCTGCCAAGGCCTAACCCAGCTGGCACACTGGTCTTTCTCCGGCTGGAGGAAGCAGGATCCAACTCCCTTGGGGAACCACCACTCATTCTTTTGCATGGAGAAATGGGCACCATAAACCTTTGCACCCCTCTTTGTCTAGGAGCTGCCCTTCTTGTCCCCACTAAGTCCATCCTCCAGAGGACAAAGGTGATAACTATAGCTTCACCTCTGGAATTAAAAGTTAGTTCCTTTATCACAAAGCTAAAGGGGAAATGGTTTGTTGGGAGCAAGTGCCACTGGGTTGAGAGAAGGGGAAGCGAGGTCCAGGAGGACGAACTTGCTCCCCTTTGGCATCTGATCTGAGTCTACCCTGCGAAGCCTGAGAGTCTGTGCAAGGCTCATCTCTCCTGTTTGCTTTGACTGCTAGAAAATTTAGAACCATATCTGTGACTGACCTTTTACTAGTGTCTACAAGTCTTTTGGAATATTTATTCCTGGGGATTAATTTTACATTGGGCTTCCTTTCACCATTTCTCCTTGACTTTATTCCTTTTCTGTTGATTGGCAAATGCTTTGTAAGATATCTTCAAATCTTTTTGGAATGAAAGTTGGAAAGAATGAAAAGATGTGTGGATGAATAATCATAGAAACAGAAAGATAAATGAGGTGGGTATATGTGTGGAGACTTGGGAAGGAAGGGATAAAACAGAAAACACCATCGTCTGGCTATTGACAAGAGAGATTGAATTAACGAGGGCTGAGGACTCCACTCTGGATAAAAACACAGGCTCACGAACTCTATCACAGCAGGCTCAGAGTACCATGTCCTCAAATTGTGCAAAAGGGAAATTGATGAGATTTTGAGGGACTAAGTAAAACATATTTTGAGGAGACTAGATACTTCACAGCTGATCTATCATCTTTTTCCATAACGTTTTCATGGGAAAGTATTTTTCGTATTAAGAAAATAAACATTCTGTCATCATCAGAACTTCACTGAAAACTTAGACTTCTGACTCATGTTTTCAGGTTCTTAGAGTTATGGGGTCAAGAGATGAATTCTAAATGCTCAACTTTCTCTGGACATACCCCGGTTCCTCCTGACTTGCCTGCCTCTCATCAAAGTCAGCCCTGACCCTCGGACCTTTCACTCTTTGGTTTAGCCAGATTATTTGAGGCTTTCCTATCATCTTGTTTTAATTAATCCCTAGGAACCAGTAGGTTCCAAGTGCTCATAATTAGCATTATTCATCTTGCAGGAGTGAGACAGTGAGGGACACTCCGTTACTGCCAGCGAGGCCATGCCAAATCCCAGCAAACATACTGTGGAGGAACATATTTTGTCCACCTTCCTGCAGGGTGACTTCCTCATGATTAACATCATCCATTCCCCTTCAATTATGGCACTTGCTGATTATTCCAAGTGGACAAGAGTCATGCTATTGGTGAAGCCACCAAGGGTCTCACTGTTCTGACCTCCAGTAAGCTGGCTCACCTGGTCACTCCTCCAAGGAAGAGCACTCTGCTCCAGCTTTGTTTCCCTCCAACTGGAATGGAATGAGCATAATTTGAACCTTCATTCATTAAAAGTCATCTTCCTGTGCAGAAATAACTCCCTAATCTCCTTCAGAAGGGTACACTACGGCTCAGACAAGACGTGCAGGCTCCATGCGAGCACGTGGAGCTGTTTGAGCCAGGCTTTTAATTCTGCCTGGGAATGTGTGCGTTTTGAAGTCATGAAGAGTGACAAAAAGATGTTGCACCTGACTGAACGCAAGCTTTGAGTTGGCTTGGCATCTTCCTCTCTTTCTTCCTTTCCCATTGAGACTCCTGCCTTTTGAATTTTGCCTTGCGACTCAAGAGCTATCAGCACATACTGATTTCAACATCAAGAAATTGTTTGCCTAATAAGAGTGAAGTGATTGAAGTTGAGTAGAGATGAGAAGAGAGTCCTGATAAAAATTCATGCTACACAGCCCAGGAAGACCTGTTCTCACTGAATATAAATACTTCCAACGTAGGCCCCAGCCCCAGATTCCGCTCTTGTTGCTTTCTCTCTTGTTCCTATCCTTGATCAACTCTCTTTTCATTCGTCACCATATATATATATTTTTTTTTCACCTCTTCAATACTCTAGGGCATCTGTTACTTCTCGTTTCTCTGGTTTTAATTCTATCTGAACATATTTTCCTTCCTGCCTCTTTCATTTCTCTCTCTTTCACTATCATGGGACTGGGTTATTTAAGACTCAAATGATCTTTTCTTTAGGAAACATTTTGGGACTGGGCATGCCAAAGTACTTTGAACAGAGGTTTTGTGCACTTACTCTGCTGGAAAACAAGCATGTACAAGCTCTTCACTATAGAAGCCAGTTGGGAGATATAAAAGCCTCCACAGCATCCCAGCACATAAGCTGAGGGACCAAAAGATTAAAGGCAGTGGAAAGTGGGTTCATGTGTTTTCAACTAGCTCTGAACCCTGAAAGAATCGGTAATAAACTTGCTAATTCATCCACAAACTACTACGGACCACTTTCAGTGTGCCTAGCCCAAGGCTAGGTGTTAGAAACCAAGGCTGGCCTTTAACCTCAAGGATTTCACAAGATGGCGGTCAGCAGGAAGCCGCTGATACAACTGTGTCCGGCAGAGGAAACGTTCTGCAGCCTTGGCTTTTGTCCCACCTAAGACAACAATCTATTTCTAGTGACGTGATAAAGGTTTAATGGCATAGATATAAAGATAAATGCATTCAACCTGCTTTATTATCTTCCTAATGCTGCTGGGAAAATGAGTCAATAGAAAATTGGAGGCCAAATAATTTTAATCTATGTAGTAGCATCAAAGATATTCAGGTAGTGCAGTCACTGTAGAGAAGTTGTTAAAATACTGGAAAACCTTTCTATTGGTTTGTAGATAACCATTGTTCCTGCACCCCATGAATGCCCTTGTCCTTGTAACTTGGACAGGCCACTCCCATTCCTTCCCTGGGACCTCTGAAATTTCATGTGATCCAGCATGACCAGGAATCTCCAAGGCCTTTCTCCAAAGCAAGGCACATCTGCCATTCTGAATGGAGAGTATCTGTATATTATTATTTGTTAACCTTTTTATAATCACCCTTTTTTATATTGTTGCTACAAACAAATAGCACACACTAGAAGAATAGTTGATGGTTTTTTGGGATTTGGGAGTCAAATAATGGCTGTAGCTATGGAAGGACAATGGTAGGAAATCAGAGAGACAATGGCTACTTAATAAATAGCATCTTAAGAGTGTCATTTCATTTTTTAAACAGTCCATACTAAAGTTTGCGGAAGTTGCCCACAAAGCTATGCCCTTATCTCTATCAACTGTGGAAGCTAATAAATTGTATAAAAATATGCTTCTTACAAGAGATATTGCTAATCTTGGCTCCTGGCCAGTGGAGTTAGTACAACACTCCTTATGGAAATTCCTGAAACATTACTTTCTATAGTTTTTCTACATGTTCTGCAATTCTTTTTCTTTGCCTCTTCTGTGTATTCACATTCTGCTAAACAACTCAGAAACACTATCACCAGGAAACTGCTTTTAACAAAGGCATTATTTAGTTTCCTTACTTTTCATGTTAAATTGTAGGCCTTGTATATTTTGAATGATACCTAAATCCAAGACTCCAGAATAGCATGGGGACAATATATTTGGTTTTATTAAAGCATTAGAGTTATACGTAGTAGTTAGGTTCATTGTGATGAAAACATACATGCATAGAATTTGATTTACTCCACTAAAGACAATGTATTTTTAAATAAGGATTTTAGGCTGAACTTGGGGAATGTGCCAGTAATCCCAGTGACTTGGGGGCTGAGGCAGGAGGATCACAAGTTCAAGGCCAGCCTCAGAAACTTAGCAAGACCCTGTCTCAAAAGAAAGAAAGAAAAAAAAAAAAAAGGATGGGAACACAGTTTAGTGGTAAAGCACCCCCGGGTTTAATTCCAAGTATCAAAAAATAAAGATTTAGGCATCTGTATATATCTGAATATGTCATTTTGTACATATTATTTGACATTCACTACAACCTATCAAGATGGGTTTTGTCATTTCTACATCCCTTGGGAAGACTTTGAAGGTCTAATATATTAAAGTTCACACGTCCCTTATGCCTAGCCTCTGAAGCTGGGCATTAATCCCTTCTCTTTGGAATTCTTTCTCCTTTCTCTTTCACATGTAAGATTCATGTTCTTTTTTCTATCAAAGTTAAATTTGTAATACAATATAGGCATATTCACTGTAACTTAAATTGGAAGCCATCTTAAGTCAGGGAACTATGAGGCCAGAAAGAAGTCATGTTTTAAATTCCCTAGCAGGTATCCCATTATACCTGTAGCCCTTTCCTGTATCTGCCCCAATTCAGTATTAGCCAATTGGGTAGACTGTACCCAAGCTCCTCCAATCAGAGTGAAGGGCAGTGCTACATGAGGTTAGGGATAAATCTTGGGGGACTTCCTGTGCAGGAGTCCACTCCAGCTTGCACAGTGGATCACCTTTGGGAGTGCACCCTTCTGCAGAAGTAAGTCTGCCTTGCTCATCTACTTCCAGGCACATGTTTGATTTTCTTATGGCACCTCAATATTTCTAACAATTTTATTTCTAACACTCGGCACTACCTGTTTCTCCTGATGTTGGTTTCCCTAGAGTTTTCTTCTTAGAACTGTCTTTTCTGGATTTGTCTTCTTTATATGTTCATACCTAAACAAATGCATGAGAATGGGAAGGAATAGCCATTACTTCATCTTCCCTTAATCCTTCCAGAGCTGTCTTTTTTTTTTTTAAGAGAGAAGGACAGGGGGGAGAGAGAGATAGAGATAGAGAGAGAGAGAGAGAATCAATTTTTGCTGAGTTTTTTTTCTTTTCACATGGCTTTCGTTGCTCTGACACTTAACTGTGTACGTGGATACTGGGGATTGAACCCATGTACTTGAGCATGCCAGGCAAGTGCTGTAACCACCGAGCCACCGCTCCAGCCCCTGGAGCTGTCTTTGAAAGAAAAAAAAAATAAGTTCCCCCATTTGCTATGGAATAAGATGTGAGCTTCTCAAGGAAATAAGGAGTTTGTTATTATCCTTCCTAGACAGAGGAGCGGCTCCAGGGTGCTGAGGCTTTCCTTGGGATGTGATTTCCCTGGAAGCCTGGACCAAGCAAATGACAGGTGAATGGCCAGCATTTGCCTAAGGACAGTAGAACCAGCCACCAAAGTCAATGGTAGAGCAATGGCGTTCTGCTTGTAGGGACATCTTGGCAAACACCAAAGAGAGGGCAGGAGATGGAGACAGGACTGAGTTTTTTGAGCCTCATGGTAGCAGTCTGACATTTTATCAGAAGCCATCACCCTGAACGTGAGTGGAGAAAGAACCTTGAAAATCTCCACTAAGAAGACAAACGAAGGAACAAAAATGTTTTGAGCATACTGTCTGTGAGAGTCACTTCAGGTAGGGTATCTAAATGGTATGGCAACTGTGAAGGAGGCAGGGAGTGAGCATGCACCCTCTTTATCATCTGACTCTGCTCTGGCTTCAGCTCATTCACCATTGCTCCCTGACCATGACATGACATTCTCACTGCAGCGGACACATCCTGAAACTCACTGAGCATTGGCATGATGCTCTGCCTTCTGGCCCAAAACACCCTCTTTCACACCTCTACCTCATCCCTCCCGCTGGAGGATCCTATTGCCCCTGCAAGCTGCACCCTGGGGCTGCCTTTCCTACAAAGCTCACCAGGTCAGCCCTACCTTTAGGACCCCACCCACAGTGCCATTAATGTGTCTGTCCTCCACACTGTCTAGTGGCCTTGCTTCTACTATCTTCTCTCCAGTGCTTCTCAGCTTCTCACCATGTGGTCTCTCCAGTTTGGAGTTGTGTAAGTGTGTGTTTCACCCATAATATCACCAGCTTCTTGTATCTCTGCATCTTGGCATAGTGACCAAGTTCAGTAAACGTTGGTTGACTGAAAAATCTCATTTAGCTTTAAACATCACACAACGTACATTTGCTCCAACAAACTATGTTATCATAAAGGAAGGTTCATGAAAAAGACAGAATTTGGGTGGCTGATTCTTATTAGGATAAGTAATATACAATAAAAGCTGCATAACAGATGAAAACATTAAAGAGAATGGGAAAAGGCTTTTTTTAAGCAAAAGTATTTACAAACAGGAAAATGTTATATGTTGCTGTTTTTGTATTTTACAAAAAAGTTCTAGCTTTCTTGTCTCTAGTCCCTTGAGTGTGCATAGGATTTCTCTTTGTCATGCAATAATATTTATTCAAGATGTGTGTATCATTTATATACATGGGTTAGCAAGATTCTCTAAAACTGTTGAGCATGGAATTTCTAAGCCAACTGTACTGTTCTGCTATTAAGGGAAACTGTCAAGCAATTTAAGCAGAAAATCTGATCTAGTAAAATGCTGACCCTTCAGAAGGTGTAATCTCACAGTGGCTGCTTCTTGGAGTACAAATACTGTCAGAAGTCTTTCAAACATCTAAGAGAACTAAGAGAAACAGAAGCACTGAGCTATGCCTCCTTAAATGAAAATTCAGTACCGGGGCATGGATTTGAAGATTCAGTTTGCATACAATATGCAATCCAAAGCCAACAATTGACTTCTTCCTAACATCCATAACTTTCCACCATGAAGAGACCTTGACGTCATTAAGAGAGCTTAACATTATTAAGTGAATGTCCTCATTTACTGAGTGGGAAACTGAGCCCAGATGGGTAAAGACAAGTGCTTAAGGCCAGATGGTATTTTAATGAGCAGAACTAAAAACCCAAGCCTCCCCAAACATCTGAGCTTGCATCTTCCCACTACATCTGGACACGTAGGTAATGCTTGCATAATAAAAATGGAGCCCGATGAAAAATATAGGAAAAGACTAGGATAAAGACATTTTTCCAAGGGAGATACGAATGGACACTAAACATATGAAAAAGTGCTTAACAACACAAATCAATAGGGAAATGCAAACCACAACCACAAAGAGATACCGCCTCACACCCATCAGGGTGGCTGATTTTAAAGGCAAAAAAATGATGTGTCGGCAAGGATGTGGAGGAATCGGAACGCTTGCCCGTGGTTGGTGGGAATGCAGCAGGGTGTGGCTGCTATGGAAGATAAATGCTGACTCTCAAAAATTTTACAAGTAAGCAGGGCACGTGGTGCACACCTGTAATCCCGGCGGCTCCAGAGACTTAGGCAGGAGGATGGCAAGTTCGAAGCCAGCCTCAGCAACTTAGCAAGGCCTTAAGCAACTTAGGGAGACCCTGTTTCAAAATAAAAAATAAAAATGGGCTGAGGCTGTGGCTCATTGGTTAAGCATGCCTGGGTTCAATTCCTGGTACCAAAGGTAAAAAAATAAAATTAAAAATAGAATTTCCACATGATCCAGCAATTCTACTTCTAGGTACTTATCCTCAAAGAATTGAAAGCAGGGATGTTTAAAGATATTTGTACAGCTGTGTTCATAGCAGCATTATTTCTATAGCTAAAAGTTGGAAGCAGCCCATGTGTTCCTCAACAGAGAAATGGATAAACAAAATGCGGCGCAGTGAGCACGTGCCTACACCTACCACTGGAATATCATTCAGCCTGCAGAGGGAAGGACATTCTGACCATCGCAGCGATGAATCTTGAGGATATGCTAAGCGCGATAACCTAGTTACAAAAGGACAAGTACTGTATGCTTCCACTTAACTGTGGAGCTTATGGTAGTCAGATTCATAGAGATGGGAAGTAGCATTATGGCTTTCAGGGGACAAGAACAGGGAGACTAGAAAACTGGGGATTATTGTTTAATAAGTGTAGGACTTTTAGCTTTGCTAAATGATGGGTTGTGGTAATGGTAACACAACCATGTGAATGTGCTTAATGTCACAGAATCCTGCACCTAAAATGGTTAGGGTGATACATTTTACGTTAAATGTATTTTGCCACAATTAAAAAAAAATTTTAAATTGAATGGAATAAAAGTGTAGAATATAGCTGTCTTTTTCACTAAGCGAGAACAAAGAGGGTGGAAATTTAGAAAAGCTGGGATAAAATGCTAAATTAAAGAGATGCCAAAGTGCAGGATAATATAGTACAAGAGAGGGGATGAGGATTCTGCCTGAATGCTCCCGGGGGTCTCAGTTTCCCCAGTGCCCCCTTCACTTGTGGGCTGATATTCAAAATTCCTTCCTTAGCAATTTTTGGACATGAGGTTGTGTTAAGATGCACATTGCTCCCCTTGGGAGCTGGAGCACAATCACAAGCCAGTTTAGGGACTCCTTGAAAACCAGTTCGGAGAGAAAGGGGAGGGGAGAGGTGGGAGAGGAGGGAGGGGGAGCAGGAGTGCACACGTCCAAAGAATTCTGTCTTATTTTTCTTGCTCCTGTTGTTGTTGTTGTTTAAATCCACAGTGTGGTCAGGGAAACCTTTTGAACAGTGCAGATAATTATCTTTGCTCTGCCTCGTGTACAATTTTCATTCCACAAATTAAAAATTACAAAACCCTAACGGGTTTCTTCTCTAAAGCATCCCACTGGCAATAAATGCTTCTTAACAGTCTTTTTCTACCTCCTGTCTGTGGCATTATCAGACATTTGATCATTGTCTTACAGGTCAAATTTGCATCCCTCAGAAGGGGACTCTCATGCCAGGTGCTCAGTGGGAGTTTTTTCTGACCCGCAGGGTGCCATCCGTGAGCATGAAGGGACAGGGCAACTTGGGCTGAATAGGGATTAGCTCTGAAGCGAAAACAACCTTGATCGTTCCATAGCAAGCTGGGTTCCGGGACCTGTGATGAGTGGCAGTGTCTGAGACAGTGGAACTGCAGAGAAGGACATGGGTTCAAGAGGAAGTCTGGGGATGGAAGTGACTGACTTTGGCAAAGACATGGAAACAAACTCAGAAGTGAGAAGTCCTTAGAAACCATCTTCTGCGGCTCCTTCATTTGGCTGAGGCCTGGAGAAGCTGTAGGTGGTTGATTAGATTCCAGTGTTAGACAAAAGAAAGGCATCAAGATGGTTGGGGGTTCGTTTCTGGGTGAGTTGGAGAATGGTGTCATCAGGAAGCGATGCAAGTTTTGGGAAGCAGAAAGAACAAACCAACACAAACGTAGATGGACGAGCAGAGGAAGCACCAGTAACGCCCAGGGGGAAGGTGACAATCACAGAGCAGAAGTGCAGAATGGGAATTGAGCGTTCCAATCCCAGCCCTACCACTGATTTACTGAGTAACTCTGGAAGGGTCACCTAACACACCGATGTCTTCTCTGTGTCAAGATACTGTGTGCACAATACTCACAGGTTTAAGATAGGAGTTCTAGTTATAATCCTTGGTACACTGAGTATCTCAGGTCCATTTCTGAGTTTTGTTCTTTAAGAGAGTCCTAGATGTGCACCCCAGCTCCTCAGGAGGCTGAGGCAGGAGGACTGAAAATCTGAGACCACTCATAAGCAATTTAGCAAGGTCCTGTTTCAAAATAAAAATAAAAATCACTGGAGATGTAGCTCAGTGGCAGAGTGCCCTTGGGCTCAATTCCTAGGATAGTGAAAATAAATAAATAAAAATTAAAAAAAATACCCAGATGATGGTCCCAGGCTGGGGAAAGGGTTGGCAACACTTGCATGCATTCTTCCAGGACCTGTTCTACAACCACACCCGATTTAAACATTTGGGCAAGGCTATTCTGCAGGCATTGTTACTAGTTCATGAATTACATCACAAAAATTACATTTACCAAGATTAGAAGAGGAAACGGAGGAACAGAATTTAAGCAAATCTCCAGGGTCACAAAGCTGATGGTTGGCAGAATTGGGATTTGAACTTGAACTCCCTAGACCCAGAAAAAATGCTTTTAATATCTTACTGTGCTGAGAGATAGAAACTGATTAGAAAAAAAATGGAGGCGCATTCATCATCTTTAGACAAGAGGATTTGAAGTGTCTAACACAGAATGAGAACAGTTTCATTCAGAAGAGTGAGCTTATTTTATTCTAACAGGGTAATAAATTAGGATCAGCAGGCTGCAGGCACTTGAAGGTAGACTTTAGATGAAACTTAACACTGCAGTCCAGATAGTCATCTTGAAGGCTTAGTGGTTAAGAGTTCTGGTGTCTGCTAGCTGTAACACCTTCAGACAATGGTTCCACATCTCTGTGCCTCAATGTTCTCATCTCTGTAACGGGAATAGCAAGACCAACTTCATAGAGTTATCAACAGGGTTAAGTGAGTTGGTGCGTGGGAACCGCTTAAGAGATGGCTCACAGTTAGTGCTCAACAAACACTAGCTCGAACACTTCTCGTCATTCCTCCTTTAGGCTGAAAGTATCAGCCAGATGATGTGACAGGGGTGTCACAGAGGAGGAACCATTCTTCCATGGTGTGGAAGGTATTCAGGGTGGCCATTTTTAACATCTGTGAATCCAGAAAATTTGCAATAAGATGCAATTTTTTTGTGGCACACTATGATACAATATAACATACACATAAAATAATGTAACTCAACAAAGTGGTAGCTAGCATTTTGACCAGCTTTCTGCTCTTCTAGCTGTTAACCTCTAGCCATTACCAATAGCTAAAGAGGCAACCGATACTGATCAGAATCCTGGAAGTCTGGGGATTAGTGCTTCCAGAGCTGCCTGGGTTCCCCTCTTGGAACCCTCACCTGTGACACCAATACCAGAATATGGCGCTGAGCTCAAAGCAGTCTACTATGATGCTTTGCTGTTGGCTCACGAGTGTGGGCCTTTCTCCCAGGATGGACCAGGTTTTAGGTGATTGAGACAACCATGTCTTAAACACCATTGTCCTACCAAGGGCAACAGCACTTGGCAGGCACAAGAGTCAACTGATAGGTTAAAAATAAAATGCAGTTTTGTATATAATCAGTTGAGGGAATCGACAGCGTAATAACTAAATGCAATGACTAATTATGGTAAATATATAATCATATGTTTGCTTCAATTTCCTCTACACATTTGCAATTTTCTATTTCTGTTTTATTAAGCATATATGTGCATATCTTTATCATAAGTTGCTTCAGGTCCTTTTGAGGCACAGAGTATAAATGAGAAACAAATGTCAGATGGGAGGGTGATTGAAAGATGACTTGGTTTTGCAAATTCTGCAGCCCCAGGACATATCTTTAGGGAAAGGTATCAGTTTTCAGTTCCTCATGCCAATGTGAAACTGAAGAATAGCTTGTAAGCTAAATTAGGTGAGAGCCTGAAGATCAGGTAGGGGTGGACAGTCCAGAACCAAGCCTAAGACTAAGTGAGGAGCCAAGACTAAATGTGGGTCAGCGGGCCCTCGGTGCCGGGGCCAAAGCACAACACCAGGCCAGAGATTCCTTGGCATCTCCTTAAGCCAGGGGCTCCACGACCTTCCTGCCTGACTTCAAATCCTGGCTCTTCCATTTGACTGTGGGACAGTTACTTCATGCTTCTGTGCCTTGATTTCCTTGGCTATAAGGAGTGGATGATTTGAATAATTCCTAGGCCGAGGTGTGTGAGGAAAATGGAATTCCAGTATTGTTCTTTGTTCTCCGCAACACACTCCACGAAGCTGTGTGTTATTGTTCCCTCGAGAGGGTGCCCTACGCAAGCGTGTATAGTGCCATTGGTACCACGCTTCCCAGGAGGTGCTGGAGAAAACTCAGTCCCACCAAGCAGCTGATGAACCCCTGTGCTCTTTCCACTCTGGAGCCCACAAGACAGGTCAGGCGTGGAAAGAAAATACAATGCTTTAATTGTCCTTTAGTGGCCAGGCTCACAAGCTTTAGACACCATGCCCATTTTATTCTTTTCATGTTTTTAACAGAAACTACCGTTTCATCTTTCAACAGGGTGGACTAAAACAGGTCTTGAGGAGGAACTATTTTCCTTTGCAAACAGTAAATGAAGAGAGGAGACTTCTCCAAGGGATTAAGAACAAGAGAAAATCAGTTTTCTTTTCTTTTCTTTTTTTAAACAATGAAACTACTCTCCCTCCCCTCACCGCCATTTCTATGAGGTCTTACAGACCCAAGAACACTAAACTTTAATGTCTGGGGCAAGACTTCAAGGCATTAATGGGATTCATAACGTATTAGGTGTTTACACTAAGATTTTACTTCCTACATATATATGAGCACGTACATGAGAATGCTCACATACTTGCAATTACAAATGAACTATAATATGTAATTATATACACTTCACTGAAGATAAACCTAGTTCATGCACCAGAGCACAGAAGTGACTAGCATTGATAAAGATGCTTGTATGCACTCTTACTCAGGAGAAAACCGAAAGCCAAGTTCTTAAAACATCCTGAGCTCTATCTGTTCACAGTTCAAGTATGCACTTTCAGGGACTTTTGCTTGCATCAAACATTCATGTCATGAAAGTACATGCGTTTCAATTAAAAAAAAACTACAAACCCATCTGGCAACTGTCTACCTCCCAGAGTAGGCTTAATTCGGTATTTAAATATTAGTTATATTAGAGGCATGAAGGTCAATGTCTTTTAAGTACTTTCCCCATAACCTTAAATATACCATTGGCTCCAGGTGGCCTGTTAACACTTTATTGCCACCTTCAACAAGAAGGGGGAGGACAGTGATACTCAGCTACACACAGACATGAATGAGCTTCATGTCCCCAGGTGACAGCCCCATCCCAGCCAGCTCTCTTTCCTTTATGTCCTAAATTCAAATTGTTCATCACAGAAGGAAGGAAATGGAAGAGCTTTGGAGGAGCCATGTGCTGGTAAAACAAACCAAAGCAGGTCACAAGTGAGCACGAGGAATCATCTTCACCCTCAGAGGATAACTTCATTGCTAGCCTCATTTCTATTGTAAGGCTGAAATGGAGCTGATGTTATTATTTCAACTGGAACATTGATTATTTTTTTGCATATTAAAGAGGCTGAACGGTCTAGATGGATTTCCTGTCCAGCTAATGTACTTTGTATTTCTCCCGCCATCTACCTCATCAGCAGTTCCAAAAGGTTTCACTGTGAGAAGGGCATTTTCTTCATTAATTAAAGACCTAGGGGCTGGGTAGTGATTTTCCCTTTCCCCTCATACATTCACTTTCCTATTTTTCCCTCCTCTACATTTCAGAGAGCCTGGCACACTCAATCACAGGTGGTTTCCTAGGAAACCCTCTCACAGCCAGGATCCCCAAACTACACATTTCCATTCCCCTCCCTGCCTCCCCTCCCAATAAGCATTAGCTAAGGAATCGAGGTGAAAATACATCAGCACTTTTAGAAATGACTCCACAAAGGCAGGTTACCAATTTCATACTCATTCATGGAAAGATCCTGTCATTTCAGGTCCCAGGCTTTTTCTAGAGAAATCTCAGTTTAGAATCCTGCCTCCTAGCCTGTGTATTGTATTTGCCTCATGCCTGGGAATTGTCCCTGCCGCTCAGAGGCTAAGGCTGAAGGTAAATCTTTGACATCCCAGCTCCATGAGGAACCTGTGGAAATTCCCATTTGCTGCCCCCACGCTGAGCCTGCAGCCTCCTTTGCAGTCCGCTCAGTGCAATGGAATGAAGGTCTGATGGGAGGAACTGAGCCTGGGGCAGTGATAGCAGGACGCTGTCCCTCCCATCCCAGGGCACATTTCTTGGAGATGTTGGAAGATTAGTTTTTAGAGATGTTTAATTCATTTTGTTTCTCCCTGGCTCTAGCTTCCCTCTGATTTAGAATACCTACAAGCTTCCAGCCCCTGTGCCCGTCCCTTGAGAGTCATTTGTTATTAAATAAAGCTCTGGCCTTTCCTTGCTAGCCACAAACAACATGGCGGACAGGGCAGTCATAGACTCCACTCAAGTGGTCATTAGCTGGTTCGCAATCCTCTCACATCCTGTGCTTCTGAGATGATTGTGCCAAAAATATAAAATGTGAATCCTTATAGAGGCCCTCTAAAAGAAAGCACCAGTACTAGAACGTCTGAGCTCAGTCTAGCAGGGGCAACAGGAAACAATGAGAAATTACTTTGGAAACTGGGCCTCAAGAAAGAAGAATTGAAACTCCAAGAATCTGCTGCTGTCTCTCACCAAAAGGAGAGTCACTTTCTTTGATAACCTTAAAGGATGAGGGCTTGATTTCAGTCACAGAGTTAAACAAGTTTCCTTACATCTTTAATGAGTTTTATGTACAGAAAATAGAAATCATGTCTGATCAGGTCATATGAAAGCCACATATATAATACATTGCACATTCGAGAGGGCTCTGAGACGCCAGAGTGAGGACACTGGGAGCCAGCGTTAGAGAAGAGCGATAGTGGATGGAAGTTCTGGAGGGAAGTAATCAAATCTCTAACTTTCCTTTCATTTTCAGGACACCGCAAAACAAGTGTAATAAATGTCTGCATGTAGACAGGAACACTCATTCTCTACCTTTTTTGACACCATCCGTAATTCTAGGCTGATACATGTCATTGGATGCAGCGGAGACAGAGGTGAAATGAAGGGAAATAAAATGTATTTTAGTGGTCACCGCCTCTGGAGAACAGTCTAGGTGTTAGTCCGCCCTGCCTCACAGCCCAGCAATTCCTCTCCCGAGAGACGTTTGCCCATGAGCTCAAGGGGATGTATACAAGCATGCTCATGAAATAGACTTTTTAAAAAACAGAAATGTCCACCCATAAAAGAACAGACATGTGATTTGTGCTATAGTCAGGCAATGTTGTGCTTGAGCAATTTGTTCAGCAGGGAAAAATGAATGAATTACGACTCCACGTGCATGCACACACGTAAACACACGTCTTGGTGGCTCTTACGCCAAAATGATTAAGATGAACAAGTTGCAGAAGGTTCATACGCTTAGGATGAACATACTTAGGTATGATTTCTGAAAGCATCAAAACACATGATGGTATCGTTCATTTTTATTAAAAGCATTTCTAATAAAAATATCGGTAAAGGTAAGGGATGATAAATATTCAGGATAGCTATCACCTCCAGGAGGGCTGAGGGAGGGTTATAATGGGAAAGGTACATTGAGTACCTTGTTCTATCAGCAATGTTTTATTTTTAAAGCTGGGTGATACCCACGTAGGTTTATAGCCGTTTTATGTTTCTGGATACCTGATATGTCGTAATGAAGAAAACATTTTAACAAATCAGTCATTTTATGTAAGCCTCAACTCTTCTCGGCAAACACTTGAATGAAAATTTGATGCTTACACAGACTCCTGGACATTCCTGGAACACAGCTTGTAAACCTGAGCCTGGCTTTGCTCAATGACCTCATTGGGTTTCTCCATCAAAGAGGCTTCCTTATCCTCGTTCTCCTAATGAGACTGTCACCATGAGATACACCTGTCAGTGAGGCAAAAGGCACTCTACAGCCACCCGCATGGGTGCTTTCTGAAAGCAGAGGCACCCTTGAGAACACAGGTGCTTTTCCTGTTGCAGTGGTTCATTGGTTTGATGGTGGAGATGCTCCTGGGATAGAGCAGAGGAATATTTTCCCTGACAAAAGTCACCGGTCGTGGAGCCTGGGGGTTCAGGTGTGAAAACTGCGACCAGTGTTGACACTGAATCTAAAACTAAGTTGCAAAAAGACTCCTCCATGCTGCCTAAGGGAGGACCCAATGTCAGATCTGTCTAATCAGAGGCCACACTCTGGTTGAGCCAAGGTTGTGGGACGTGGGCCTTGACCGGGAGAGGCTTCATGTTTTCTTCATGGCTCTATCTTTGTGCTTAAGTGGGGTGCAAGACTTACTGTTCCCGGGCTCCCTCTGCATTCTTCCTCCTGGGGAATTTGATCTTCATCATCTTAACGTGTATTCATGATACTGCTGACCACAATTTAAATTTGGGGAGCATTTGACATATTGGAAGGGAATATAGGTTTTTGCAGCTAAGCAAGGTTTCAGATCTTTTATTGGTTTGGGGGCACTGGGCAAGTGACTTTACTTTTTCAAGTCTCACTGTCCTCAGCTTGAAAATGAGAATGATAACACCTAACTCATTCATTAAAGGCAGTGACTGGAACTCAGGAAATGGCATCATCGTCCCCACCAACCGGGTGTCCAACTAGCACCTGCACAGATGCAGTCCGTGGGGCAGGTGAGCCCTGCTGCTCTGGCCAAGGTGAAGGCCAGCAGGGTGTAGACACTGGGCACCCACACAGTTGCAGAATATTAGACCTCTCTTGTCTAGCACACGCAGGACACACAGCAGACAGTTAATGAGTGAAATTTTAACTCCACATCTGGCCAAACTTACCATCCTTGTGAAATAAGCCTGAGAGCGTAACCTTTGGATGATGGCTTTGCCTTTCTAACAGCTGCCTGTTGAACATCTGAGCAGCAGGAATCATGTGTATTCAGAGGGAAATGGGCACCATAGCAGGGACCTGGGTAGGAGGCCCTAAGTCTGCCCTTCGTGTCTGGGAAGGATTCCAGGGAGAAGCTTGAGTTAACTTTATGGCATTTTCAGGCAAATAAGGAGAGAAGAATCTAGACCCAAGACTCAGCCTGAGCAAAGGCACAGGGTGGGGACTCCAGGTTGTCAGCAGTGTCAGAGGACAACATTCCAAAGGGCACTGGACAGGCAGGGGCCTGAGCTTAAAGGGCTTTGAATATCATAGTAAAAAGAAATTTCCCCCCATATGCAAGGGGAGCAGCTTTTTTGAGAAATGGCATGTTCAGATTTGTGCTTAAGAAGGCAGCTGTGCTGGTGACGGATGATCTGAGGGATGAGAGGGAGCCAGCCTTGGAGGCAAGCAGCTGAGCCAGGACCCTGTGGCAAGAACTCAGTCCAAAGCTGCCACTTGCTCCATGAGGGAGAAGAGGAAGGGAGTGATACAAGACACACAGAAGGGATCAAATAGTGGGCTGTGGAAATGGATTGGATGTGAGGAGTAAGGGAGGAGGAGGGCATAGGGGACCCACGTCTTCAGCTTGTGCCTGGATGCAGTGGGTTGTGTTCAGTTTGACAGGGTTCACGGTGAGCTTGATGAGGTCACACTTATATTAAGTTAAAAAAATGTCTCTGGAACGCTATGAGGCTGATGAAAAACAAAAACAGAAATCATTTGGTGTATGGCTATGAAACCTGAGAAAGTAAAATCCCCCTAGCTCAGGGCTTTGGAGTGGAAATGTGATTCTAGCTGCACTAAAAGCCACATTTACCATTTTAAACAGTCTAATAGCCATATTACAAAGCAAAAGGGAAACGGCTCCCTCTCTCCTGCATTCTTCTTCCTAAGGAATTAGGCCATTGTCACCTTACAGCATACTGAGAATACTGCCACAGGCCACAGTACAAATTTGGGAGGTAAAAGTCATTTTAGTAATATATTTTGTCCCATCAAGTGTATCCCACATATTATGATTTTATGTTATTAATATAATTGCTAATGAGGTGTTTTATTATATATTTTAAAAGACAGAATCAATTTTATTTAGTTTTTCATGTGACTTTCGTTGCTCAAACACTTTGTTGTGTACACAGTGCTGGGGTTTGAACCCACATACTTGCACATGCCAGGAAAGCGCTGTAATCGCTGAGCCACAGCTCCAGCCCCAGGTGTTTCATATTTTTAAACATTTAGCATGCATTTTATACTCGCACTACATCTTGATTCAGACTGGCCACATTTCAAGTGCTCAGTAGCCATATGTGGTCAATGGCCACTGAACTAGACAGGGTAGTTCTGATTTATTGGCTTGATTGTAGAAGTCATAGTTAGGATTTGTCTGATATCAATAACCTTCAACTGCTACTCTAATTTGTTATTTTGTTAATGTAGTTCCCCAGTACTATTATGTAAGTAGGATTTTGAAGCAGCCTGGGCTCTTGGGAATAAGCTGGTGGGATGAACACCAGGGCGCTCTGACCTCTACAGAGAAAGCTGTTATACATAAAGAATGAATTTGGGTTTGAACCCCAGAACCGAATACACAACAAAGTGTCAGAGCAGCAAAAGCCATTTGAAAACGAAATAAAATTGATTATTACTTCCTCTCTCTCTCTCTCACTCACTTAAAAAAAAATAAGAGTGAAGTAGCTCAGCACACCCACTGTACAGGAGGGACACAAGTCAAAGGGGATGTAAGCAGCACTGGGGAACAGAGGTAGACCTAACCAGTTAACCTGGCCATCCACCACACTTTCTTCCTGGTCAGTGTAACATCAGGTAGGAGGGTTTTGTTGTTGTTGTTGTTCGTTTGTTTGTTTTCTCTCTCTTTCCATTAGAAACTCTCCTTTTACTTAACTGCATTCCTTTTAGGATTTTATCTAGTTGTTCCAAGTACGAGGACAGGAGAAAGAAGCATGCTCAGCTTAAAATCAATGTTTTTATCTTTCAAATCTACCCATGATAGATAGCCCAAGGGACTTACCTACGAGCTACCCATTAGGTACTCAGCCTGTGAAGTATTGCAGCCTCCTCCCACCCTTATCTGTGGGGAATATATTCAAGACCCCCATTGGATGCCTGAAATCTCAGATAGTACCTAGCCCTCTATACATGCAATACTGTGACAGTTGATCTGATAACTAGGATGGCTGTTAAGTGACTAACAGGTGGGTAACATATGCCATGTGGATACCCTGAACAAAGGGATGATTCATGTCCTGGGACAGGGGACAGAGTAAGATAGTGCAAGATTTCATTATGCTACTCAGAATGGCATATGTAACTTAAAACTTATGGATGGTTTATTTCTGGAATTTTCCATTTAATATTTGATCATGGTTGATCATGAGTAATTGGAACCTTGGAAAGCAAAACTGAGGCTAAGGGAAAACCACTGTAAATTGAAAGTTACTTAGAATCTGTAGGGTAATAGTTAAATCCTGCCTGATCCCTACCAATTGCACTGGCGTGTACATTAAAATTACTTTCACAAGCATTACTTTTAAAATGAACAGACATGTATACCCATGCATAGGGATTACGTATGAATCTCCAGACAAAAATCTATAGTGACTAGAGAATAATAGAAAATGCACGGGGTTATCCTAGTTCTCAAAGATAATTTTTAAAGGAAGGACTCTAATCTTTGTCAAGTTTCATGGTATCCAACCCTGGGTTTTCTCAACTGGTTTTCTTAGCAGCCAGTACAGTATTTTACTGTGAAGTATTTAGAGAAATGACTAAACTTTAGTTTTCCCATTTTTAAGATACGTCCAAGTTCATGCTCTCTTTGTAAGATAGAGGAGACCTTCTGAGACTTAAGAGGATCCTCCTGAAGGCATTTCTATTCCTTTAAAGATACTAAATTATTGCCATTAACGGAATTCCCCTTGAATATCAATGTGGAGTTAATTTACCCTGCTGCTATCATCCACTTGTATTAAAAGCATCACATTTAGAAGTAATTCGGCCTTTGAAAAAAACCTGCTCCTCCTCCTTGATCCAGAACTTGGCTCTGATTTCTTTTCCAGAGAGGGACTGGTTGCTTTGTCTGCGGTCTCTTCGTGAACACTTTCCCTTTTGTTTGTACAATCTCGACAGAAGGAAACACGTTTATTGCCTGACGCTCAAGAGGCGCACTTAAGTCCTTGTTGGATGGATGAGTAAATGAGCTAGAACTGGCGATTCCTCTTTCCTTCTCAGCAGTTCTGCAGCTGCTTTCCCTGCCTGGGATGCAGCAGACAGGTCCGACTGGAAAATGAACAGAATTCCTACAAATAGATCAACTCCTTGAGTTTGATGCATCAGGAATCCCCAGAAATTGTCATTTCACCCTCTCTCTTCCCCTGATGGGTGGCATTTCACCTGCCACACTCACGTTCCAGTTTAATTACACAGTGTTTGGTTAGGGGCTTAGGGTCTGTCCTCTGCCTCCCTCATTCCAATTGCTTGTCTCCCTCTGCCAGTGCAGCTGGGTCTTCCAGCCCTGGAGTGGCCGCTAGGGACTCTGCTGGCCACTTGACGAAGCCAGTGGCCTGTTCGCTCTCACTCCACAGGGCCATCCATGGGGATTGCAGAGACTTCATGAATTCTCCAGAGCCAACAGAGTTTCATGTAAGAGGCTTTTGACCAACCACGGTTTTGAGAGCCTAATCACAACCTGGCTGGCAATGTCCATCTGTTCCTGACTCTTCCATCTCCCCTCCAGGGTATGGAGCAAGCCTGGCTTCCTGTGTTTGCCCAGGCCTGGCTTTCCTGTCACGATCATGTGAGCCCTCTGGCTGGGATGACTGACACTGAGGGATGTCCTGTGCTCCAGCCTCCTGCATTGGACAATGACTCCCAGGGTCCTGCAACCCAGGCTGTGCTGAGGCCAGTTTCTGCAGTGCTGACAGTACGGTTTTCTTAGAATCAAGCCATCTCAGGATTCACATGGTTAAAAATATAAGACCTGGTGGATTCCAGAAGGAGCCACTACTCACACCTCTCCCTCATTCAGCCCAGGTCACAGTAAGGAGGTGAACTCAGACTTCTTCCACGTTCTTCATCTTTAAGTTGGGCATGGGAAGAAAACAAAGATGGAGCCAGAGAACTTTGGCTTTAAATTCCTGTTCTCTTTATTCATTTATGTAGATATGAGGAGCTTAATCTCTTGGAGACTTGGCTCCCCCCCTTTTTTTTCTCTGGCGTGAGGGTTTGAACCCAGCGCTTCAAGCATTCTATGCAAGTGTTCTACCACTGGGCTCCTACCCCACACCAGCTTCCTATCTTTAAAATGAGGTTAAAAATAGTGGAGAATTGTATTGGCCAAATTATATTGTTATATTGTGTGTATGTACAAATATGTAACAATGAATTCCATCATTATGTACAGTTATAATGCACCAATAAAAATATAGAGAAAATATCTGCTTTCCAAAATTCTTACAAGGTTTAGAAATTTTTAAAAGTTACCCTTACAGTAAATGTTCAAAAAGTGGCAATTACTATTATTATTAAAGCATATTGTTTTAAAATCTCATATATTAGTATTTTATGAGGAACAACATATATTTTATTGATATATGTAACCAATACCAGTGCTGTACAAAATGATAACATGTTAGGTAAATACATTAATAAATATATACTAGGGCTGGAACAGTGACTCAGTGGTTATTGCACTTGCCTGGCATGTGCGAGGACCCGGGTTTAAACTCCAGCACCACGTACACAACTAAGTATTGGAGCAATGAAAACCAGATGAAAAACTAAATAAAATTGATTCTTTCTCTCTTTCTCTCTTTCACTGCCCTTCTCTCTTTTTAAAAAATTATCTTTAAAAAAATAAATATATATTAAAAGACATGTAACCATCTTATATGAAGATATACTAGTTTATTATATTAATAATATATCTTAGTATATTATACTAATATTATTATACTAATATTATTGTTGTTACTTCTATGTTTTGATTCATATAGTGTTTTATAACTAGATGACAAGAGTTAACGTGTTTCACCCTTTATAACAAGTTTACTTTCCCTACTGAACTATATTGAAAGTAAAAGAAAATAAAATTGACATTTTCCCCACTTGCCTAGTGTAAGCACAGACTTGTTTCAGCTGGAAAATAGTCCTTTGCTTTTGAAACAATAACCAAGCCCTTTACACACCTTGGAATGCTCAGTTTCTCCACCATCGAGTCCCCTAGTGCTGGCAGCTATTAAAACAGTAAATGCTAGATATTATTACTAATCCAAAAAGACAGCATAGGAAAACAAAAATGGCCTACCCACAATTTGCCTCTGAAAACTCTGCCTTAGTGTCTCACACTGGAATTTGCCCACCCTATCTTGGGGAGATATCTCTAGACTGGTTCCAACCAGCTCCTCTGACAGCGCATCTGCTCAATGCTCGTTCACGTTCATGAACCCCATGAGCCCTGAGCAGTCTGCAGGTGCTTCGTGTTCATGCATTTGTCAATAAATGTGCACTGAGAGCTTACGATTCTGCTGCACCGTGCTGCGTACTCAGCATAAAAGGGTGAACAAAATATGGTGACATCTGCTTTCAAGAGGCTCAGGGTCCATTGCAGAGGGCAGCAAATGAACCCGAGCTTATTTAGAGTGTGCAGAAGGTGTGAAGCAAGGTAAACAGAGCATGCTCCAAGCTTTCACCCAGAGGAAGTGACACCTCACTTGCAACCCAAAAGGTGCCTTAGAGTCAGCAGGACGGAGAGACAGGGCAGGAGCGGGTGGCGCATGGACAGAGCTTCAGCCAGAGAACAGTGCCTCTAGGGCCTGGAGGATGAGGGGATGCCACCTGTGTGGGAGTAGCCGGGCATTCTATGGCTGGGCCCAGGTGGATGAAGGATCACCCACATCAGAGTCCTCCAGTCTTTTATTGAAAATGCAGATTCCTGGGCCCCACCTCAAAATTCATGTTTCAGGACCTCTGGAAGAGAGGCCCAGGATCTATAGGTTTAAACACTATTAAATGACAATGAAGAGAGATGAAGGGGCATAAATTGATGAGGCTCAAGTCAGGAAGAGACTGGAGACCCCGGTGAGTGCTGTGCTGGCAGAAGGCTAACAGCTGGCTCTGGGGTGGGGATGGGGGCCAACTGATAGCTTGCTGACCTCTGGATTGTGTCTACCACAAGGAAGATCACATGAGATGATGTGCAAGACCGAAAGGGGGAAGGAAAGAAAAGCTGCCATTTTTTTATTGAGTCTATTTCTTGGCTTACCCTGGATCTAGTCTTTTCCTCTAAACAATCCACCTATCATAATCATTTGTTGTGAAAGTTCTTATTGTAATGAGGGCTGATTTGTGCTCCAAAGTCATCTTTTTTTCTCCAAGATCTTTGAGCTGCATCTTGACAGGGGAGAGATGAAGACCCTGCCTGGCAGGGATGGTGCAGGCAGGAGGAGCTGTCCCTCTGCTTTAGCTAGAGTGTCATCCAGAATGTCGACGGTATGCTTTTCCTACTTGCACTCACAATGACAGTTCATTTCAAACATTTGTCATGGGATTTGCATTTTGTACGTATTTATCATATATTTTTTCGTACATTCATACTAGTAATGGCTAACACTGATTATGGTTCACCAAAACCTAACAAGTGCAAATATTTTTTACCCTCACAGTGATCTGGAAAATAGGTCCCTGTGCACTTTATACACGAGAAAACTGAGGCTCTGAAGAACTGCCCACTGGTAAGTGATAGAGCTAGAATGGGAACCCGGGTAGTGTGACTGGAACAGGACATGATACCTTGCCCACCCCCTTCATACTAAGTACTAGAGTTTGTATTGGAGTGTCCCCAAATGCCCAGGTGTTAAAGGCGTGGTCTTCAGCCTGGTGCTATGGAGAGGTGGTGGATTCTTGAAGAAATGGGGCCTCGTGAAAGGTTTGTAGGTCACTGGGTAAGTGCCCTCGGAGGGGCCTGTGGGATGCTGGGCTTTCTTTTCTGTTTCATAGAGGGACAAGCAGCTGACTTCACTACACATTCCCCATCATGATGTCCTTCTTCACCGCAGGTCCAAAAGCTGTGGGTCCCACAGATCATGGCTCGAAAACTCTAAAACTGTGAGCCAAAACAAGCCCTTTCTTTTCATGTGTTTACTATCTCAGGCATTTTTTGCCTTAATGGAAAGTTTGCTAACACAGAAAATCAAACCAAATAGTCTCCTAACCTCCAACTTCCTTTTCACAATTCATAAAAGCCTTGAAGGAAACTGAGTTCAGGAGTTCAACCAATGCTACATAGCAGCTTTCCGTAAAGAAATCTGATGAATGCTTCATACACAAACCTACTTCTGGTTTTATTGGCTTTATGGTAAAAATTACACGGCACCATTAAAATCATAAAGCTCCTCCTGGCTGGTGGGGTAGGATCCTACATTCTCAGGTAGGATTTTTCCCTTATCTGTCTCAGAGCCCTCTAGATTAGAGTCTATCTAAATCTTACTTAGGAAAACATTTTGATATAAAGAAATATTTCATTGATTTTTACCTAAACCTGTCATTCCTCAGCCACAGCAAGTCTTTTATTCAAGTCTCCATGGAGCAGAGGCTCAGTGGTTACAGCGCTTGCCTAGCACACACAAGTACGCGGGTTTGAGCCCCAGCACCATATACACAACGAACTCTCGGAGCAACAAAAGCACATGAGAAACTAAATGAAATTGATTCTTTCTCTCTCTCTCACTGTCCCTTTCTCTCTTAAAAAAAAAAAAGACAAAAGCATAGGCTCTACTAGATTGTGCAAGATCTTGCATGTAGTGATGTTTAGAATATTTGAAAGTAATTTTCAAGCCCTCTTTAGTCTTAACTGTGCAGGCTAAACATTCATCAGCTGTTAAGAATTTCTAGTTCACAGATTCTTTAACTGAGATATTCCAATATTTTAGCTGAATCCATGTATCAAGTAGGTAGAACACAACAGATCATTGCAGATTTAGCATAATTATAGTGACTTCAGGGTTTCACATAGAGTATAATAATTGGTCAAAAGATCCATGAAGCCTTGACTATGCTTTTTCATTCTTTCTTTTCCTGTCCATATTGTCCACAATGTTGACTCTTACATCTATACCCAATGTGCTTGTGAAGTTGCACTGTGGGTTGCGAAGGACAATTCTCGAACCAGTCTCAGCAGCATGTGGCAGTGTCCCTGAACACCTGAGAGCCGATCTCAAAGGACCCCATCCTTATGTCACCTCCAGTGCTCACCCTTTACAAGCTCAGCTTCCATCTCCCTTCAACCATCCCTTTTATTACATGGACTGATTTTCTCAGAAGGTTTCCTTTTAGAAAGTTATTTTATGCCACAAATCAGAAGCAATAGCTTTTAAAAAGTGACTGAAATAGTAAATGATGCAGTGTCTTTCAGGCAGGAATAAGACAGGTTCAGACAGATAAAACAGCACCATCCCTGGGGAGCTGGGCAATTATAAACTCAGAGGAGAAATGAAGGCAGGAGTTTTGTTATAACCCTGATTAGCACACAAAATAATTATTAACTCTTTAATAGTTAATACTGTATCTCTTCTAGAGAGGTTATAGTCAATTCACTTTCCATTTTACTGCACAGCTGAAATCTTGTTTGGATATAAAGAAATTAACCTCTTTGCTCTTCTTCCCTTTCCTCTCCCCTCCTCTTTGTTTTCCCCTTTCTTCTTCTTTTTTTAAGAGAGAGAGAGAGAGAGAGAGAAAGAAATAGAGAATCTATTTTATTTAGTATTTCATATGCTTTCATTGTTCCAACACTTTGTTGTGTACATGGTGCTGGTGTTCGAACCCGCGTCCTTGCGCATGCCAGGCAAGCGCCATAACTGCTGAGCCACTGCTCCAGCCCTTCTTCCTCATCTTTTTATGAAGCTGCAGTTTCTTCAGAATACACACCTTGCATTCATAATGGGTATAGACTTGGCCTGATTTTACATCTTCTGACCAGGTGCTCACTGCAAATTTTGCAACAGGCAATGGGAAGCAGGAATCACAAGCAGCTGAAAATGAGGGGAATTTTTTTTTCTGCCAGCTTCATTCAATGGAGGCAGTGCTCAGAGGATTAAGGAGAATTATGGAGGTTGGAAGATTAAAAATGGAATTAAAAAAGGACACATTTTAAAAGTGCACAGAGATGATTATGAAATTATTTCCTTCACCCTCATAGGAGAAACCACACAATCAGCTTCTCTCTGTTTTCCTTCCTCTTGCCTCCACCCCTTGCCTCTGCAAACATCATTTGTTATAGCTAGAATCCCAAAGCCCATGTCATGGTCCGCCAGGAGACTAGTCAGGAGTATATCCATCAGCCTAGCAACTCCTCTAGATTGCAATATATATAAAAGGAAGAAAAAGTGGCATGCCCCAGACTTAGACTTAGCTGTGTAAAGGCTGCATCACAGACAATACACTAACCATGATTAGGGGAGGCCACCTGCCACTCTGTTTGTTTCTACGTACGACAAGTGTGATTGCCCACCCAGGAGACAGAGGGTGATCAGGTGCCCTCTTTCCCAATGTCCTTAATTTCAATGCTCATGAACATTTTGCCCACCCTATTTTGCCACTTCCAGTTAACCTCATGCATATTTATGTGCCAATTATGCAAATCCCAAGATAAAAATGCATTAAGCACCCATGATTTAGACTGGTTAAGTCTATTACATGGCATAATGAAATTATGGCATGATGTCCAATTTACCTCAACACTTGCTGTAAACTGTCAGTAAGTTGTTAAGTAACCATAACACACCAAAATTTAGCTCGAGGAGGCTTCCTTTGTCTGTTCCATCATGATACCAGGAAATCAGAAACTTCAAACTAAATCCTCATCCATGGGGGAAATTATTCCACAGTAGACTTAATAAGGCATAATGTGATCAAAGTTTAAGAAAGGCAATACATTGTCATTGGATAAATTAAAAAAAATCACTGTGTAATTTCAACAACACAGGACACATTGAGCGATTTAGGAATTAAAAGCGAGTCTAATCAATAGGATTTCTCCTCTTGAAGTCTTACACAGTTGGGTCCTGTTCCCTGAGTCATGGTAATATTATAGGGAACCAAATTCAAATGTAATTTCAATTTTCAATATGGAAATATCAGTTTCCAGTGTCAGAAATGAAGAGATTAGAAAGGAATTCACAGAAGCAATTTTAAAA
>PVKS010009065.1:0-65570 GCA_004027875.1 Aplodontia rufa | reverse complement strand
TGAGAAAGTTGGTCTAGTAACATGAGTTAAATCCAGATAAGATGTAATGCTTTATAATCTAATATCTTTTTTTAGAGTTATAAAGGGAAAGGGAAGGGAGGGATAAGGGAGGGTAATTGGGGGGGGGCACTCCTGGAGATAATTGCAATATCCAGAATATTTACACATTTTATACACATTTTATATTATTTTGTTAAAACCGTGTAAGGTTGTTCAAAAAATAAAAAAAAAAAAAATAAGGTAAAGGGCTGGATTGGTGGCTCAGAGCATTCCTGACATGCACAAGGACCCAGGCTCAAACCTGAGCACCACATACACCACTAAGTGTCAAATAAACAAGGCCAGATAAAAAAACAAATGAAATTGATTACCTCTCTCTCTCTTAAAAAGA
This sequence comes from Aplodontia rufa, assembly GCA_004027875.1. NCBI lineage: Eukaryota > Metazoa > Chordata > Mammalia > Rodentia > Aplodontiidae > Aplodontia > Aplodontia rufa. The sequence continues at coordinate 65,179 of PVKS010009065.1, read as the reverse complement.
AAGTAAAATAAGAATAAGGATAAAACAAAATCATAGTGTTGGATAAGGGAAGCATTAAAAAGTATATATTACATGACTTTATTTATACAATATCCCAAACTGGTAAAAATCATCTATGATTATCATTAGAGTTTTAATGGTAGAAGAGGTAAAGTAGGTTTCTACAGTTCTACTTATGACTTTTATTTGTTTGTTTCTTTATCTAAGTGCTAGTTACATGGTGCTGTGGTTTGGATATGAAGTATTTTTCACAAAGCTCAGGAGAAGTGATCAGATCATGAGAACTATAACCCAATTAATGGGTTAAATATTTAATGGATTAATAATTTGAAGAAACGCCTGTACTGGGTGGTAACTTTAGGCAGGAAGTATTGACTGGTTGGAGTAGGTCCTTGGGGGCAGACTGAGCACTTTCCTTCAGCCAGGCCCTTTAGCGATGATGTTCTACCATGCCTCAGGCCAATAGAATTGACCTACCATGGGCTGAGAACTCAGAAATCATGAGCCCCAAATAAATTTTTCCTCCCCTAAATTATTCTTGTTAGATATTTCAGTTATAGTGATGCAAAACTGACTAGAACACATGGATTTGTTTAGTTGGTGAAAATTTGCTCATGAATACACTTTTGATATGCCTGCTTCTCTGTATATTTTATAATACCCCAATTTGACAATTACAAATAGAAAAATGCATGCCATTTAATCATGGATTACTATTTATAGAGCCAAATAAGGAGGATATAGAAGTATTCCAGCATGCAAACCAAACAAACAATAGCTTCAACAAGAAAACCTGAACTCTGAGTCAGCAAGCAAACCACACAAGTTGCTTGGTCATCAGCAACCCCATGCCCAAAGTTGGTAACTTTATTGAGAGAGGTTTTTGGTGTCTTCCTCATCATATTTCATTCACATTCCTGGTTCTATGATTACTCTGTGCTGTGATCATAAACGTATTCTCCTTGGTCGTTTCAGAGTAGATTCTCAGCCTTCATTCCTGCCTCTCCACATTCCTGCCTCTCCACTAGAAACAACTCAGATCAAACAAGTACCTATCTAATATAGTTATAAATACTGATCCAGATATCATGTGCCCTACATTCAGAAATCTCATTAATCTTTGGTTATTAGTATGTACACTGGAACTTAAAGAAATAATTTATTAAATACTTCTGAATATATAATCATTGAAGATCCTATGACATGCCTAACTCTTAAATCTGCTATTAATTAAATTGTCCTTGGCCTTAACTTTAAACACTTAAGGTTTTACATACTCATGAAAGTTATCTGTGACTTACTTTATTTTCTTATTTCTTATATGTATATACTCCTTATATAAACAAATTCATTCATTACCATGATAGATAATAGATATTCAGGATATCTATTATGTAGTCAACAAATTCAAAAGAATGGCATGTAGGAAATAATATTATACAGATAAAAGCAAAGTATATTAAAAAAACATGTTTTTTAAAGAGTCAGAGATAGTGAGATATAGACAGAAAGAATCAATTTTATTTAGTTTTTCTCGTGGCTTTCATTGCCCCCACACTTTGTTGTGTACCTGGTGCTGAGGATAGAACTCATATCCTCGCACATGCCAGGCAAGCGCCTTAACCTTCCAGCCACCTTTTCAGTAGGTAAAATGTATTTTTGAAATTTTAAAACAATTGCTACAGGAAAGTAAAATGTATATCACTTTAAAATTTGCATCACCCCAATTTGAGAACAAAAATGAAAAAGTCCATGATTCAAAATATCAATAGGCAATTAAAATAAATGGGCACATCTTTAAAATAGTATTTAGGTATATTCTCAGCAGAATGGCAATGGTCATTTTGGATTACGTGATATTCTTTGGAACATAGTGCCTCAGGTAACTCTGCAGTAAATTTCAAATCAACTAAGACCCTAAGTCTCAATTTGTTTTTGTTTTTTGTTATTTTTAAAGAGAGAGGGACAGTGAGAGAGATAAAGAGAGAAACAACTTTATTTAGTTTTTCACATGGCCCTAGTTGCTCCAACGCTTAGTTATGCACCGCTTAGTTATGTACATGGTGCTGGGGTTTGAACCCGGGTCCTCGTGCTTGCCAGGCAAGCGCCGAAGACGCTGAGCCACCGCTCCAGCCCCCTAAGACTCAATTTGATATTGTCTTTTGAAATGCTTGTCTTACTGACTCCCACAGCTAAAAAATTAAAGTCAAGAATTTATGAGTGGGATGTCATTAAATTAAAAAGCTTTTGCTCAACAAAGGAATTAGTCAAAACATTCAAGAGATAACCTACAGAATGGGAGAGAATCATGGTCTGTGATCCCCCTGACAGGGGATTAATGTCCAAAGTGTACAAAATACTAAAAAAAACTCAGTAACAAAAGCACAAACAATCCAATCAATAAATGGGCCAGAGAGCTAAACAGAAACTTCTCAACAAAGGCAATTAAGTAAGCCAATGACATGAGAAACTGTTCTAAATCACTAGTAATGAGAGAAATGCAAATCAAAACTACCTTAAGATTTCACCTCACTCCAGTAAAACCGGCACAGATGAAGAGTACAAACAATAACAAATGTTGGAGGGGTTGTGGGGAGATAGGAACACTAGCACACAGTTGGTAGAATTGCAGACTGGTCCAGCTGCTTGGAAAGCAGTGTGGAGACTCCTCAAAAAATTAGGGTTGTAACCACTATATGACCCAGCTATCCCTCTTTTGGGTATTTTCCAAGAGGAGTTAGAATCAGCACATTACAGCAACACAGCAAAATCAATGATTATAGCAGCTCAATTTACAATAGCTAAATTATGGAATCAACCCAGATGCTCCTCAAAATGATTGGACCCAAAAATTCTGATATGTATGTGTGTAAATATATATACACATACATACATACACAATAGAGTTCTACTCAGCTATTAGATACAACAATATTGTACTCTTTGAGGGAAAATGGATGGCAATGGAAAAAATCATGCTGAGTGAAGTTAGCCAAACCTAGAGAGTTAAGGGCTGAATGCTTTCCCTTATTGTGGAGGTTGGAGCTAGGCACAGGCTTAAGGGAAAGTTAGACAAACTCATGTATTAGAACCATAGAATAAAAATGCAATATGTCAATATTTATGAGATACAATTACAAGATACTGCATAAGATATTTGAATAAGCTATATTGCATGCTTTTACAAAAACATAAATGTTTAATACTATTGTGAAATATATCTAAAAATAACGAGATGATAGGTAAGGAGAAGAAGGGGAAATGTTGGAATTGAGATAAAGCAAGGTACATTCATTCCAAGCATTTATAAGTATGTCACTGTATATACTATAGTCATGTATATAAAAAATGTTCTTCATAGGTAAAAGAATTATGACATTGTACTTGGGTATTTTAGGAAAAATATAGGACCCAGAAAGAGAGGCAAAGAATCAGGCGATGGGAGGAGGAAGGTAGAGGGATGGGGGGGGGGTATATTGACTAAATTGTATTGCTGTATTGTGTGCATCTAGGAATATGTGACAAAAAATTCCAGCATTCAGTACAACTATAATTCACCAATTAAGAAGAAAAAAATAAGTTCTAATATGCTGCTGGATAGCAAAGTGATTATAGATAAATTGTACCATGCACTTCAAAAAGATAGAAGAAAGGATTTTGAAGTTTTTCACAATAAAGAAAATGATAAATTTTTGAGGAGTTAAATATGCTTAACCTGATTTAAACTTTACACATGTATCAAAACATGCCATGGCACCCCATTAATAATACAATTTGTATGTGTTGATTCAAAATACATTTTTTTTAAAAAAGAAGAAATATTTGTGTTGTGTGCATTGACACACACCTGTAATCCCTGCTACTTGGGAGGTTGAGGCAGGAGAATTGCAAATCTGAGACCAGTCTCAGCAACTTAGTGAGGCCCTTAGCAACTTAGCTAAACCCTGTATCAAAATTTAAATAAATAAATAGGACTGGGTGTGTGGCTCAGTGGTTGAGCACCCTAGGTTCAATCTTTAGTACCAACAAGAAAGAAAACAATGAAAAATAAATATTTATAATTTTCAATTCAGATTATATTCCCTTAAAAGTTAGATGTTGGGCTGGAGCAGTGACTCAGATGTTGGAGCACTTCCCTGTCATGCACAAAGACCCAAGCTGAAACCACAGCACCACACAATTAAGTGTTGGAAAAACAAAGACCAGATGGGAAGAAAAAAAAAATTGATTCTCTGTTTCTGTTTCTTAAAAAAAAAAAAGAAAAAGTTAAATATTTTTTTATAACAAGTCTCATGAGGTTCTCTAGATCACACTATTTTTACCTCTATAGTCTACAGCTATTCCTTTAGAAAAGCATTTCTAATGGAATATATATCCCAGGTATGTGTGGAGAATTAACTAGTCCAAAAACTTGACTTCAACACTTTCTGGCTGGTAAACTTGTGCATATTCCTTTATCATTGGATATGCTATTTTCCTCACCTGTATTTTGGATATAATAATAACTCTTTTAAAAGTTTATATTATGTACTCAAATAAATATGTGTAATGAACTAAGAATTAACACATACCAAATGCATAAGTGAAAATCTTTCCATTGCTGGAGTAGCATAAGCATCTGAAACTACAGCTACAATGAATAATAATGATTAAAATCTGGATAATTAGGCTCCAGAGCCTGAACTATTGGCAAATAAACTGTTTTTTTTTCTTATGTAGTACTCACACTAATAAGTATGATTTTGCTGCATACGGATCAAGTATCTTATTGTAAAAAGCATGATTATTGATACAGGATCTACTCTTTCCACAGTCTTTCTGTTGCTTTTATGCATCTAGTCATGATGCCAGCCTGTTTATCAGTTGTTTCTCATAAAATTATAGAGCATGAAATAAAATTTATTTGTTTGGATTCTCAATAAAAGTCATTTCTCAGTTGATGCTATTAAAAAGCAGAAGAATAAACACCATGTCTTAAATTATATTTCAGAATAAGCATTGTAGGTAAAGTAATGTCCTGTTGCTTGCCAAATGTAAATTTCAAATTCATGCAGTGAGCTGATGGTGGAACTAGAGCTAGACTTGTGTATGCTGAACTGTCAGTGGAACAGTTAAACATAAATTGCCATCATAAAAATACTTACAAAACTATTAACAAATGGCATGCAGTTATTTCAGTCAGAATCCTAACCAGTTAAATAAATGTCTTTCTAATTCAATGTAATGATGGCTTTCATTTTAGCACTTTTGCCACCCCTTTATTAGATATTTTAGTTCATATCAGAAGAGTGATTTTTATTGGATATTATCAACAATTTATATTAAGAGTATTATTGAAGATTGAGTTGAGTATAAGGGTATATATTAGCTTTGATGTTCCATTTCCTGTAAGATTTTATTAATCAAAATGAATTAATCAAAATGAATGAGCAAAGAAACTTGCCATCTCTCAAATAATTGTAATCCATTCAGAAAAGTGAATGCTATAATAATTTCAATACATAAATTCAAGATCTTTTACCACATCATGAAAATTTAGTTTCCCCCAAATAATATAAATAGATATATTTGCTTTAATTTGTGAAGAAATGAGAAATTATTTTTCCAAGTGAGTGGTCATATATCAATTTTTTCTAAGGATAAAAAGAGTTGTGATTTTTTTCCTTGAATTTAACATTAAGATTATAACTGGGGAAATATGACTATTTTGTCTAAATATATATTAATATATGTAAGCATTTAGTGCAAATTTAAAACTAACTTTCCCAAATACGACAAAACAGAAAATATAGAACATGCATAAAAGTTTTAAAAATTTCAGTTTGTTACAATTTAGATGTTTGATTGACAGAAAAAATCAAAAGACGCTACAATTTATGTGCGTCAGTCATTTTGAATCTGGAGTTTTGAGATGAAACTCAATTGCCCACTCTCTGGTGAAACTGGAGTTTCCTTTGCTTCTGCTGAGGAATGGGATCTGACTAAGGTGCAGGACTCTGCAGAGTAGATTCCTCAGCTGCTATTAATGGTGAGTTGTACCCTCCAATGCTGCAGTAGGCCTTAGCAGCTCACCATTAATTTCTGTGGAATGTCTTCTTTGGGATTCATTGAGGATAACATGATTTTAACATAAAAATTGAATTCATCATTTCACCTTCTTTGATCAAAACCTACTCACCAGCTCAAACCCTTTCCATCACGACTTTTTCTCACTTCATGTAACAGAACCAGTTTCTAGCCATAGACATACAGACGTAGGGAATGGTCCAGGTGTCTACTTTTTGCTTCAGTAACCTTAGCCAAACGCTTAATGAATACCAATTTAGCCTTTGAATATATTTCAAATCTCTTTTCACCTATTCAGCTCTACAGTCAACTGCCTAATGTAAGCAGTTGCTGCAAGACAATCACAAATATTTCTCAGACTGTTTAATTGTATTACAATTCTTCACATTCATTGTTCATACCATTAAAAGACTGATTGAAGCAAAACATAAGTAAAACCAAGGTATTTTGAAAATGTTTAAGAAGATAATGCATGACCTCGTTGTTTGACTAGTCTAATCTTTTACAACTTATCTGTTTGCACTTCAAACTGTAATGATTACAAAATATTTTATTTTAAAAGAGAGCTAAATAAATAATAATGTTGTGCAATTAGACAAGATGGTTACTCTATAAAATGTTCTCCTTTGTTAGTGACATTTGATGAATCCACATCCATCCAATATTTTTATTCAAATGATATTTTTGGTTTCTTGTGTGAAAATCTACCCAACAGTTTCAAGGAAAATTATATTGGTGATGAAATCCAAGTCAAATACAAAAATTTGGCTGCCATAAAAAATACCACAGACTAGGTGGCTTAAAGTAGGGAATTTACTTTCTTCTGGTTCTAAATGTCTCATATATGACTTCTACGTTATAGGCTGAAGGTAATGTATGCAGTGCACCTGTTTTCTGACTGTGAGTCAGCACCTGAGGTCAATGGAACTACAGTGAAAGTGCGTTCATCCCGTAGAATTGACAATTCTCAGATTTAATGTGATTGTCAACACAGTAAATATTTAAACTGGCATCTGAGCACATTTTAAAAGGGAACAATAATTCCATTTTCTCTTGGTTGTTCTTATTATATTCTATCTTTAATAATGGAGGTCTCAATTAGGTAAGAAACCTGTGGGGAATATTTTCTTTTCCTGTCATATTTAATATTTTATAAATAAGGAGAGAGAAGAAACTCCGAGTTGTAATAAAACCTGTGTCCTAGACTCTTGTCTGTCACGGATGGTATAACGTGGGGATGATCATGAAGTATCTAAACAAAATTGCTTGGGAAAAAATATCACTTTTTTGTAATATTGTGTGTCCTTTACCATTGTGATAGATTATGCTGAAATTTTGTGATAGCTACGTGGCCATATGAAATTTTTTGAGTTTTTAAAACTTTATTTTGTGATGATTTAAGATCCATAAGCTATTGTAAACATTATAGAGATTTTGAGAATCCATTACTGAGGATACATAATAGCAATGTTTTGCTGGTTTAATTTTTGCCTTTTATATAAGATTCCACCTACTTTTCTCTGTTTACTGTTCTGCAACTTGTACCAACCTCACTGCTGGCATGGAATTTTCTATTTGTGGCATCCTGTCAATACTCATTAAGTATAAGGTTTTTCAGCTTTTTTATTACAGATATTTGAATTAGAGATTTTCAACCTGTAATAAAAATTAAATCAGCACAATTTTTAATAGCAAAAGCTCTTAAGTCAAACTGTTTTGATTTAAAACCTGACTCTGTTAATTGCTGTGTAAGTTAATATAAGAAAATATTTAACTTCTATAATCCTTATCTGAAACATATAGGCATTGTTAGTAATGACCACATTATACTGTTTTCAGGACTAAATGAATTATGAATGTTAAGTGCCTACAATATCAGCAGGCACAAAACAATCAATAAAAGTTAAGAGTAAAATGGGTTTCCCTTATACTTCTACCATTACTTATAAATCTACGCATAAAATAGGATGCATTTATACAAATTTTCAAATATTTGAAGATAATTGCTAACTCAGCATATCATGCAATTTGAAGTAAATACTGTTATTTTCAACAAATCAATAAATCTCAGTCTAAAACCCACAAAACAATTGTCATGAATTTATCTCAATTCTCTAGCTTCATTTTCACTTATGCATATAAAGTATTAATAATTTATTATTTTTCTAATTAAAAATATTTCTATTTTTCTAATTATTGCATCTACATTACAATTGTTAAGAGATCACACTGAAATTTTGTGACAACCATATGTTTCTATAAAATTCTTTTTTATTGAAAATTTATTTTCTTATGTGTTCATATCCACATACTATTGTGAAAACAGTAGCGATCTAATCAATCCATTACTGAGGTTCCCCAATAGCAACATTTTATCAGTATAATTTTATCCTTTTCTAGTTTTGATAGAAAATATTTCTTTTCTGTTTCCTGAAAGAGATTGTGTAGAATTGGCTTAAATTATTGACTTGAGAGTTTTCCTCTATTCTTATATATGCAACTTTTTGCTATAAATTTGATTCACTGTACTTTGTTAGCTGTGTCTCCCATATGTATTAAATTGTGTTTTCTGTTATGTACAGTTCAATGTGTCTGGTTATTTTTCTGGAGACTTCCTCTTTGATCCATAAATTATTTAGAACTATGCTACTTTGTTTCATAATGTTTGGGGATTTTCCTTTTATTTATTTTTTTTAATTTTTCCTGTTTTATTTCACGATGGTCAGAGAACACACTCTTTTTTATTCCAATTTTTAAAAAAAAATGTTGATGCTTGTAGACTAGGATGTAATTGTATCCAACCTCTGTACATGTTTCAGGAGCACCTGAAAAGAGCATAATGCATTGTGCTGATGTTCTATGGACACCCATTAGATCCTGATGGGTGAAGGTCTGTTGAGTTATATATACTTGCTGATTTTCTGTCTAGTGTTTTTTAACAGTTGTTTAAAGACTTATTTTCATTTTTCAACTACAGTTGTGAATTTGCCTGTCTCTCCTTTCAGAACTATTAGTTTCGCTTCACATACTTTTTCATTTCTTTTGTTATCATTATATGTACTTCAGATTGCTGTACATTTGTGATCATTTGGCCCATTTATTAGTTAGCACAGGATGCTATTTCAAAACACCACCAACTGTGCAACTTAAACGTAAGACATTTATTTTCTTACAGTTCTGAACACAGGAAGTTCAAGTTCCAGCTAGGCCGCTTTCTGATGAGACTTCTCTCCTTGGCCTGAAGATGGACATATTCTCTTGTGTTCTCATGTGATCTTGTTTTCTGTGAACATAAATGGCTAGTATCTCTTCCCTTTCTTATAAATATACCAATTCTATTGGTTGTAGACTCCATTCTTATTACCCCATTAGACTTTACTTAGCTTTTTCTAAAAGGCCTTATTTTGAAATACAGTCACATTGGAAGTTAGGGTTTTGACATATGCATTTTGTGGTGACATATTCCATAACAAATGTTTTAACATAATCAGATGCTTCTTGCTTACTCTTGTAAATTTGTTTACTCTAAAGTTATTTTGTATGAATATAACCACATAATTTTTCATTTTATTGATGTTTATGTACTATATAGTGATATTTTAGATGTTATATAGCTATTTTTTTAAATTCACAATGCTTATTCTGCCTTTTTATTATTTGCCTCATTTGCATTAAATAGTATTATTGATGACCATAATCTATTTTTCTCTGTTCTCTTTTTTTTTTTTTTTTTTTTTTTTTTTTTTTTTTTTTTTTTTTTTTTTTTTTTTTTTTTTTTTTTTTTTTTTTTTTTTTTTTTTGTTTAATTTCTGCCTCTTGACTTCCTGGCTCTTGAAAGTACTTTTAAAAAGTAATTTAAATTTTATTTTTATTTGTGTTGTGTACTCAATGCTTGTGTTCCCTCAAAATTCATAGAAGTGCTAACTTCCAGTGTATACGGCTATTTTTAGAGAAAGGCATTCTAAGGTAATAATTAAGTGTAAACGATGTCAAAAAGGTGGGGTCTCAATCTGAAAGGATTAATTTCTTTTACAGAAAGGACATGGAAGAGCTTTCTTCTCATACATTTACCAAGAAAAGGCCATATAAAAATATGGTGAAAAGATGATCATCTTTAAGATAAAAGGACAAACTTCTGCAGAAACTCAATTATCAGAACATGCGCCTTAAACTTCTTGTCTCCAAAATTGTGAGAAACTAATTTGTGTTGTTTAAACCCCATAATCTACTGTAAGTTGTAATGGCAGCTTTAGTAGACTAATAAAAACTGTATAGTATTGACTGTATCTCTTTCTGTAGTATCTTTCTCTCTTTTTTATATTTTTGTGACAGCTCTATGTTATTGCATCTTCTGGTATTCACCTTTGATCAATTTGTAAGTAATTTAGAAACCTTATCTCTTTTTAATTCACTTTATCCTTTAACATTTATTACATAATTATCTTCATTCTCTGCACCTGCTTTTAGAACCACATATGACAGTGTAATAATTTATCAAACATAGTTCTTCACTCAAGAAAATATTTTTTCTTTATGAGAAGAAGTATCTTACATTTACCTATATATTTTTGCTTATAATGTGTTTTTTCTTCCTGATGTCCAAATAATCTTTATTATTAGTAGTAGTAATAGTAGTAATTAGTAGCAGTAGTGGTAGTGGTGGTGGTATACTTACAGAACTTCCTTTCATCGTTCAATAAATTTTCTCAGTTATTCTTTACCTGAAGAATATTTTCTCTGAAAAGAGAATTCTGGGTTAACAGTGTTTGTAGTGTATGTGTGTGTGTGTGCGCATACATGTGTTGTGTGTATACGCTCAGCATTGAAAACTGTTGAGACCCTGCTTTCTGAAGTCCATGGTTTCTGATGAAACACTCACTGTATTTCAAAACTCTTTTCCCCACTAGGTATTATGTCATTGCTTTTTCTCTTCCCAGAGTTTTTCCTTTGTTTGCTTTTCAGAAGATTGACTACCATGTGTCAGCTCTTGATATCCTGTTAATCTGTGTGTATTGTTAATCATTTCAGTTGTTTCTATTTTTAAATATTTTTTCATGCTTTTGAAATAATTTCAATTTATTCTCATTTTTAACTAATTTTTTTTAAAGGTTGAACCCAGTAGCTCTTTGAAACTGAGCCACATCCCCAATCTTGTTAATTATTTAATTAAATTACTGAGGCTGGTCTTGAACTTATGATGCTCCTTCCTTAGCTTCCCAAATTGTTGGGACTATAGGTATGTGACTCCATGCCCACTTGTTAATTTCATTTTTCTATTTTCAAATTTACTTTTTTATTTAGTACTAGGAATAGAATTCAAGGGTGCCGTATTAGTGAGCTACAATCCTATTACTTTTTTTTTTTTTTTAAGACAGAGTCTTGCTAAATTTCCCAGACTGATCTTGAACTTGGGACCATCCTGCCTCAGTCTCCTGGATAGTTGGAATTACAGGCATGCATTTCAAATTTACTACTTTTTTATGCTAGTCAGCTGTTCTGCCTATCCATGATGGTCTTCATTTTGGTTATTATGCCTTTGTTCTATTATTCCATTTTTCTTTTATGTAATTTTCTTTAAAGAGATGTTTTTTGAGACTTTAAAATATTGATAGCTAAAACTTTATCCATTTCTTTTTAGAGAGAGAGGGAGAGAAGGAGAGAAAGACAGAATCAATTTTATTTCTTTTTTTAATCTGGCCTTTGTTTTGCCTGTACTTAGTTGTGCATGTGGTGCTGGGGTTTGAACCCTTTCCTTGTACATGCCAGGCAACTACTCCAACCACTGAACAACTGCTCCAGCCTCTTTTTTTCTTTTCCAATGTTTAAACATGTTTGTAATTGTTCACTATAACATTCTTAATGTTTTATAATCTTTATCAAATAATTTAATATATGCCATCTGACTTACAATCCATTCATTATCCTTTTCCATTAGTGTGAGATTTTTCTGATTCTTAGTATGGTATATATTTTTATTACCGTTTTAGATACTGGTGTTGAGAATCTCCACCCTATTTAAGTCCTGTTTTATTCTCTTAGCACCATATCATTATTGCCATTATTGCCTAGGTACCTCACGTGGCACCAACTGCCAATTAGCATTTTTCATTAATGCTTAATAAGAGCTAGAGTTCCACCCTTCTCTTAACCTTCTGAGACACTTCCAAGTTTGGGAGTTCTTCATTCTGCTCCCCACCTGGCCTTCACTTGCAGAAGGGAAGGGAATGGTCATTGCTACCTGGCTGTAATGGAAGTCCTGAACTTGCACTAGGCCTCTGACACCATCTGTGAGGAGTCCAGAAGGGCACTTGATTAAGGCTGGTTGGGTGGCAACTTGTGCTCTTTGTAATCACCACTTTTACAGAGGGGTTGGCTATGCTTTGCTACTCCTGATGGGTATGTAAGGTCTGGCCCTGTCATTGGTCTGCTCTAACACTATCCTTAACCAGAGACATGTTACCCTCACCTTTGAATGTAGAAAATGGAATTCTAGGCTTCACCCTGAACACTTGTTTGCATGCTGGTTTTTAGAGGCAATGATTTTTCTGTCATTTTTATGTACAGCAGTAAAATTATTGTGTAAAATTTTGCCCATTCTCTTTGGTATTTCAAAGAAAAATAGGGTTCACACCACCATATTATTCCTGGGTCCTGAGGGCCCTATCTGATTGCCCTTCTTTCCATTTTTTCAGTGCTTTCTTATGGTGGTTTATATAATATGTCCACAACTTTTATTTTCATTTGTATTTAACAGAACGGGTAGGGAAAACACATCTACTACATCTTGGAAATGAGTCCTCTAAAATCCATTCAGCATTAATGAAACAGAAGTAATTTTCACTTATGTAGCTATTAAACTGTACTTTTTTTATTCTAACTTTAAAAAAGAAATTTTGAATCATATTTTATAAATTTATGTATACCTAATCTTTTGGTATCAATACATTATTTTAACCAGTTGTACACTTAACTTTTTAATCAGATATCTGTTTTTCATTTCTTTAAATTCCATCTGCAATTTTGATATTTCCAAAGTCAGATTAAAATTATTAATAAAATTTAGATAAGACCAAATTCAGAACTCCAAATAAAGCTTCTATGTACTACATTTTTATCACTTACTTGTTAATACATATAAGAATTGCTTTTTCAATGCTTTCTAATAACCAGCTATTGTATTAATTAGCAAGGCTAAAAATCTAAAAGGCAAACAAAAACACAAAACTGAATATAAAACAAATAAAATCATCGCCCATTTCCCAAAACTTTATGCATCTTGAGACAGTGAAGAAGCCATATGCTCACACATTCGCAAGCACATTTTAGAAAATTTTGAATGAATTTTCACATGTATATAATGTGGAATCCACAGAGTTGGCAAGAAGTAAAATATATTAAGTATGCCTGAGACAGAGAGGATGCTGTTACACAGAGTTTGCTGATAGATAAGAGTTTAGGACGTCTAGTCTCAGGATACATTCACAAGTACAAAAAAAAGTAAACAAAACACTTTTGATTTCTAAAAAATTTAATATTACAGGTAATTTTAGAAATGCAAATTGCCTCATCAGGATGAGAGATAGTAATAAATATTATTAGAGGATTTATTTTCCTAAAATTGAAAGTTGGCTTATACAGGTGTTATTCTTTTTAGATTTTAATGACATGGGGTAGTGTTTTACACAATTACCTAATTAAGAATTTTTTATCTATATTAAAACCCATACTATATCACTGCAAAATATAAATCATTGATTACTATACTATATTGTATTATCCATGTACAGTAATTTTAAATGGGGTCAACAACAATAACAACAGGTGATATATATATGTGTGTATGTGTATGTGTGTGTGTGTGTGTGTGAGAGTGTGTGTATCTGTATACATACACACAGATCTCTCCTATTTTGGGAGGGGTTGGTGTGTGATATGATAGGGTACCTTAAAGGACAGTTTATATTTTAATCAATATCAATCTCCAAAATATTTTGATTAATCTTCAGAAGAATTAAATATAAAATATACTTCCTTGCAAAAACTTACTTGAAATTTTAATGAAGTACTCACTGGACACATACTGAGCAGAGAAGCTATATCCTTCCATGAAAGCAGGAATGTGTAAAAAGTAAAAATCTCTAAACTAAAGAACATCCGACCTGTATTCAGAGAGAAGTCTTGACAGGGGCCCCAGGCAGGGCAGTCAGCATTAGTCTCAGATAATGGTTTTGAATTCACTTTACTGCATAGTTGACATGAGGACTGTGCTCACAGAGCTGTTTACTATAGAATTGCTGAATTGTTTCTATCTGTCGCATTTTTCAATGTAGGTATAAACTGATGGTTGCCTAAACTAGCATGGAATTCTTAATAAAGGCTCTAAGGAATCTCAAGGAAGAAAAAGTGACTTAGAGTGTCAAATGCCACAAAAGAATTTAAATAAGGACTGAAAAGTGATCAGTAGTAGTGAAATCATTGAGAGCTTTCTGAGAAAGTTTTCAGTGGACAGTGGGCCCAGGAGTCAGACTGAAATGTGTGAGGAAATGTGTGAAATGAGAAATACAGAATGGGTGGAAAAGGTTCTCTTTCTAAAGCTTGACTATAAAACAATGCTGTGGAGTCATGGTAAGATTCTTTCTTAAGGTGGTAATAAAAACCTTAAACACATGTATGCATTCAGAGAAACAAACTGATTGAAAATGAGATGATGCACAGTACAGACTAGAAGGTTGACACACTTCTTTTGCTGAAACAGCAAGACTCAAACTCCACAACACAGAAATGAATTTGCTTTGTAAAAGAGTTTGGCTCTTTCAGAAAGACAAAATGAGGAAATCAGGATGGGCAGAGTTTCAGATGAATTGATCCAGTTAGTCAATAGGACATACTCTTAAAAATCACTGTGATATAAGAAGGAAGTTCACCACCTTGTTTAGTTAAGTATGGAAGTAATTTTGAAAGCACAAGGAAATATGTCTAGAAAAATCTTGTGAGGAAATGGAAGAAAATGTGTCATAGCTCTTATTTGTAATATTTCTTTGCCTTCTCCTAAAAAAGTCTTTGCAATGCATGATTTGATAATCAGTGGCATAACCCATGAAAAACACTGGTGCTATGCAATTAAAGGCCAAATTACATGGGCTCTTTTGAAGCTCTTTTGTACAAAGGGTACATTGTACCCTTTGAACTTTGCTCTCACTCAGGATTAAAATTGTAAAAACGTTTGAATAGCTATGGTTTCATATAATATTTAAACATATATATAGTAACACAACTGTATTTTGTGAAGCTGGGTGTGTTGGCACATGACTTTCCAGTGTTTCCAGTGTTGGCACATGACTTTCCCAGTGACTTGGGAGGCTGTGGCAGAATTGCAACTTCAAGGCATCCTGGGAAATTTAACAAGATGCCATCTCCAAAAAAAAAAAAAAAAAAAAAAAAAAAAAAAAAAAAAAAAAAAAAAAAAAAAAAAAAAAAAAAAAAAAAAAAAAAAAAAAAGTAAGAAAGAAAGAAAGAAAAGCAAAAACAAGTAAAAGAAAAGAAAAAAGGGTCTGGTGATATCACTCAGTGGTAGAATGTCACTGGGTTCAATCACAAGTGCTCAAAAAATAAAATAAAATAAAGTTATATTTTTCCAATTTGTATATTTTTGCTTTCCTATAATAATTTTAGGACCTTTTTTCATAAAAGTGATAATAGTTAAGACAAGATTTTTGTGTTTTCATCATAATGTTAGCAAGTATAAGGAATAAATTCTGGCAGTGGGGGGAAGAAAAAGAATATACTCCATAAGTATTTGTGGGATTTATCTTAGAAAAAGAGGAGGTACAGGTACACAGAGTTAAAGAGGGACAAACTGAGGGCATTAGAAATCTGAATATGGCCATAGAGTCAGTTAACAACAGTTACTGTATATGAGTGTAAACAGAGGATAAAAATCAGACAGTAGCATTAGGTTTAAAATCCAAGGTAGAGAGATTAGAACATATAATGCATAAAGCCTCCTCTTTGTTGTTATCCTGCTGTTGTGTATTCTCTTACCTTCTTACCTATGAGTGAAAACTTAATTTGCTTAATTGCTTCTAATGAGTATGATTTGGGAACTTTGATAACATGTTACTTATATTCACCCACTCTTGTTCTTTATCTCTCTCTCTCTCTCTCTCTCTCTCTCATCTGATGATTTTGTAAACAGGTGGTCATAAACAATTATAAGAAAGAATGTCCTTAGCAAGCTTCCAGAATCACTGGGAGAACTAATTTCCCTATTTAGTTTTATGATCAGCAGATTGATAAAGTACAGCCATTCAAAAAATGGCTGATCATACTGTTGCTACTGCTGTTTGTGATTTGAAGAGGGTTAAGAGTAATATCCCTTTCTATCCATTTTAGTTTGAAATCTGTCAGAGCTTGGCAAGGCAAATAAGGCATACACATTTCAAAAGAGGACCTTTATTTTTGCTAAGGTTAAAAACCTTGAAGAAATGTCATATATGTGAGTGGCAGCAACAGGTTTCCTAATAAGGAGCCTCATAAACACCTTGCATGCCTAGCGTTGGAGAACTCTGCACCATTCTGGAAAAACCCTTGTGCATGCAGTCTGCTTCTTCAAAATTTGTGCTATAGAGAACAAGAGAAAAAAATCTGCAAAATTAGAGAATGGACTGAGCTACACATTCTCAGATCCAATCTTAAACTCACTAAAAGTCTTTCCATAAGTAATAAAGAGGTGAGCAAGGGAGAGACCAAAAGTATTCTTTTCATGAAAAACATTCTATTGAAAAGAAAATGTTAGGAGTGATTAACAGTTACGTAGTCTTCCAAAAAGGATTCTATTTATTTTCTCATATTGTCTGCAATTGGCATAGACTTTGTATAATTATCTGCTGAATTTTCTTTCAATTTTGGAAAAATAATGAATGAGAAAATGGAACATTATGAATTAAAATAAATGAAGGGGACAACTTCTGGCTTACACTTTATTTAAAAATAAACTGCAGCTAGACACAGTGGCACATGCACACTTGTAATCCCAGTGGCTTGGGAGGATGAGGCAAGAAGATCACAAGTTCAAAGCCAGCCTCAGCAACTTAGTGAGACTCTAAGCATCTTAGAACCTGTCTCAAAATAAATAAAAATATAAAAGGAGTGAGTATGTGGCTCAGTGGTTAAGGCTCCCTGGATTCAATCCTTTGTTTGAAAAAATGGGAAGAATGTGAACACACCTAAAAAGCAAAAAAAGTTGTATAAGCTACAAAAAAAAAAAAAAGAAAAAAAAAAAGCTTTGCTTGACCCTCTAAGAACCCTGAAGAAGAAGGACAATCTATTTGCCTAAAATATAAGGAAAGACAGTCAACTTCAGGGCATGAGCATTTTGTCTATAGTGGAAGAAATGTGATAAATAAATTTTAAGGAAAATTAGGTAACATTTTCAACAAATTCTTAAAGATAAACATGGGCTACCTTGAAGATACATAAACCTTGAATCCTTAGACCCAGAAGTAAATACCACTCCTAGATCTTTATATATGGTGCTAGGGTTCCAACCTATATCCTCACATAAATCACCAAGTCCGTGGAGCCACTACTCTAGCTCCCTACCTTTTCTTCATGAAATTTAGTATTTATGAGAAAGACTGGAGTCAGGATAATTGAAGATCCATTGCAACTGGGAGAGAAAAATAGGAAAAAAAGCGCAACATTTTAAACCTAGAACATGGGTAGGAAACTCCTTTGAACAAAGCACATTAGAGATGCCCTACAACTGGCATTAACACAAGATGACTAAGATGATCCTATGTCCACAAATCAGGGACACCCATTCTGCTCAGGAAGACAAAAAACTTATGCCATCCCTGTCCCTTACCAAAGGCTGACAAGCAAGCACTGGAGAATAAACATTGGTAGTTTATTGTTGGGGAGATTCAAGACAAAGAGAACTTTTCTGACATTTGAGCACAAAAGGAAGTCCTAAAACTAATTTATGAGTATTGTTAAGCAAAACCTCAAGACGGATTAACTTCCACACTAAAAAGCAATAACTAAAGAGGAATTTGAAGTCTCCGATGTTTTGGGAGGAACCACAGCAACAAGAAGACCAAACTCAGGTCAACTCCTAAATAGATTAGCATCCCACACAACATCCCACAATAAAGATCTAACAGAAAAACTAATATGCACATCTGCAGGAATAAGGATGATTTGACTTAGTCTCTATTGACTTATATGAAATATTTAGTTTTCAATCAAAAATCACAAAGCACACAAAGAAACAGGAAATTCAGTGCACTCTCAAGAAAGCAGTCGACAAAACCATACTAAGACGTCGGAGCTATCAGACAAAAAGTATTTTAAAAATATGAAAATATATTAAAGGGCTGGAGCATTGCCTCAGTGGTTATACCCCTTGCCTGGCATGCGCAAGTAAGCAATTGGAACCCCAGGACCATGTACACAACGAAGTCGGAGCAATGACAGCCACATGAAAAATTAAATAAAATTGGTTATCTCTCACTGTCTTATATATATATATATATATATATATATATATATATATATATATATATTAAAGACCATGTTAGAAAAAGTGCAGAAAATACATAAATAAGGTGGAAAATAGAATACAGAGGTAAAAAGAATAAAAAGGTGGTAATAAGAAAGTAAAACATAATGGCTGTTGACTCATGGAAATCTTTATGCACTTTCCCCAAAGGACTACATGACAGAAGTTCAGAATGTAGTCTGAAAATCTCTTCCGTATATAACTTATTTATATTTCACTGGGATTTAATTTTTTTATGATGTGATGAAATATTGCTATGAGCTTCTGAAATACTTAACCAAACGGTAAAACATTTCTAACTACCTGTACACTCTATGTCCACCTTAATCTCACTGAATATATTTCTTCTTGGGTTTTTATCAAGTTTGCCCCAATTGTATCTCACTGTGAGATCTTTTCTAGGGTGCCTAGCAGTTACTCTCTCCCTTTAGCCATGATACCATAATCAGAGAAGGTTCTGTGAACTGAAACAGGCTAATTAGGGTTTCAATGAAATTTGATCTTTAACTTAAGGAGTAGAGAGGATCTTCGCACCTTGAGGATCACTAGTTGGAAGGGTTATGTGATAACCAATCGCTGAGACTTTGTCCATATAAGGAAGGTAATAGAATAAAACTCTCAGAAGAAAACAGTAACTAACAGACGAAGTGGTGAAAAGACACCAATTATATTTTGTATAGCATCTTTTTCATTTGTTTGATAGACTGCTAAAAGCCTGGATATACATAAAGATTTGAAATTAGCAGAATACTTCTGATAAAAATATCGAGAATACATGAGATATTTTAAAATTTTGAGGAATTTTTAGTAAAATGGAAAACCCATAAGTCACAAAAAGGGATCAGTAAATTTTACTGCTAAAAATATAAGAAAAAACAATGGGCTGGAGAGGTAGCAATTATGGCACTTGCCTGCCATGTGTAGGTTTGAACCTCAATACCACGTACACAATGAAGTGTGGGAACAATGAAAGCCACATGAAAAATCATACAAAATTGATTCTGTCTCTCTCTCTCACTGTCCCTCTCTCTTTTTTTTTTAAAGTATATATATCAGAAAACAAGAAAAAAGTATAGGACAGATTAATGTATTTGCCACATATACAACAAAATATCTTTCCTAAAATAAATAAAATTTTTGATAATCAAAACTCTTACTCTATATGAAGAAGAGTGTAGTGTAAAAGATAACACCAAAAGCAAGTAATTAAAAAAAAAAACTTTACCTTAGTATTACAATAAGGGAAAAGTAAAATTAATGATTATTTTTTTATAGTTCACATTGACCATTTAAAAATATTATATTTATTCTGAATACACATTAACTCAGAAAATCTTTTCCTTGAATTTAATTAAAATTATTTTTATACATTTATACATATAAACTTGAATAAAATATTTCTTTAGGCTTTTTTATAATAACAAGTTAAAAAACACAAATACTTAGTGATGGATGAGTATTAAACAAATTACCTTGCATTTACATTAACCATTCTATATATACTTGAAAGAATTAAGCAGACTTGTTTGAATGATTCTGGAAATAATGCCAGGTTTAAGACTAAAAGTGGAAAATTAAGATGCAAAACAATAGATAAATCTCTATGATTTTATGTTAGATGCATACCTAGGAAACCTTATATTTCTACATATATCTGTATATTGGAGGATAAGCTAAAAGTGTTAGAAATATTGACACTATTGACAACAGTTGCTATAACTAGAGTTAAGGATTTAAGATTTGTGTATTTTGTTTTCTTTCTTTAGCTAACAAAATGAGCTTTTGTAACTACTAATGATATTTTATTGTTTAACAAAAGGGAAATCAATTTTATTCATGGATAAATTTATTAAAAATGGTAACTTTCATTTTAGAAATATGTTTATATGATTTTCTTTTAGAAAATTCTGACGAAATCATTAACGATTTGTGCTCATTGCAACTTTATAATAGATATGCAATTAATAAAAAATAAAGACATATTTATGAGGGAGGCAGGGAAGCATGAAGAATAAAATACATACAGTCATTTCATGAAATAAAATTTTCTCAATTTATGCTTTAATATTTTACTTGGAAGCTGAGAATCTTGCGACAATTATCTAAATTCTATGTATAACCGAACACTCACCTACATTATTGGAAAGTGTATAAATATTTAAATATGCTTTGGATAAAATTATTAATGTGAAATTCAAGATTGCTGTAAGGACATGTCATTAATGATATATCTAAGACTTATTTATCTGCATTGTAATATTTTTTCAATTATGCAAAAAATATTAACTTATTTTCACAGATTAAAAATAGAAGGAAAATTTGTTTCCTCTATAAATCTTACTTATAATTCTATATATTTTTCATGAATGTTTTTAGTATATGAATTTAACAAATATTTGAATCTTCAAAATATCCTACTTACAACCTTTAAAATTAAAAAAGTTGCTTTTGTTTAACTATATACCATATACTTTGATATTCACCCAAATTTTTCAAGTCACAACTACATTCACCTTATATAATACCTAGACAATTTGATGATTTTAAGATAATTTTTGAAAAAAAGAATGGAACACTTAATTGAATTATCAGTTATCTCAAAAATATAATTTTAAAAGACCTAAATTTGTGTCTGAAGCTATATTTTGAATAAATGTCCTCTTAAAGAGTGCCCTAAAGCATGTATATTCCTGAATTCACCACATAGATTCTGATATAGTGGATTGTGATTATTCCCTGGAATACTGAATCTTATACACAATTAATAGGAGTCTGAACTGATCACTCCTGGACAGTACTTTCATAATCTCTATCCATTGTCAGCCCCATGAAAAGCTTTACTGCAAAAGCTGTTGGAGTCACTATATCTACATAAATGTGTAGCTTAATTCACTGACTTAGGTTTTGAGAAAATGAAGCTTGTGATAAACACCTTAATTGTGTTTGTTATGTAAAATTCAGCATGTAGATGCATAAAGCATAAAACATACCTGTAAGCATTTAAGTACTTGATTAACTAGATGCAGAAGCAATGGTATTGATACATAGCCATTTTAGCAGCTTTTTCTATTTTAAAAATAAGGGACACTTTTTAGAGGAGACAATGCATATCGTTTAGCAAAATATCCATTATTAGCCTGGCAGAGCTTCATATAATTCATTGTCCATAACATAAACTGTAATAACTCCTTATAGAAGGAACAATGAGTGATTGATATTTAAATTGTTGTTAGTAACTGGTAGATAGCACATTTAACAATTTTTTGTTGATAATTCCATTATATTACTATCTAGTGAGACATTAATATCTGGTAAACATAAAACATGAGATTAAAATAGGATTAAGCCACAGAAAATTTTAACTGCAGAATTCTTTATAAATAAGTAATTATATAAATTATCTCATAAAGATTAGTAACAAATATGACACCTTCACAGAAGATAGTTTAATAAGATGAAGTTTGTTTTCATTCAAATAGAAAGATAAATTAGAAAGCAGAAAATACTAAAGAGTACCTTTAGATCAGAATGTGTACACAAACTACTTTAGAATTAAACTCTGATCAACATTTTGTCATGAAGTTATAATATCATTGTGTCTGGACATTTAAGACAATAAAAAGTATTGGACAAAAGTACCCAAGAGATAAAAAGAAACCATAATAAAACTTCAATAGTGTTCTAAGACCTCCCAGTGTAGAATGAGGGCATACAGTACATAAAAGATGAAGAACAAATGGCTGGTTTAGAAAATGCCTAAAGGTCTACTTCCAAATGGAATATGGTACTAAGATGCACAGCTGATATATTTAACTTCACAATTTTGCTTAGCATCATCATTAAAAATATGTATTTGTGTTAACTCAAATAATAATTGAATTGATAACATGAAAAAAAAATCAGACTTAGAGCAATTTTATCAGAAAATTGAGAACTCACCTTTTTGAGTCACAGATGCCAGGTGCTCAGGACACTACCGGTAGGACCCCAATCAGAGCAGAACCTGCTCAGAACCAACCAGAGGAGGATCCCTGCCTGGAGCAACCCCTGCCTACCTCATGCTGTGCATGCCTGTCTGGGCTTCTTTCAGTCCCTGCCAGCAGGCACTCAGTAGTATTCCAGTCTAGAGCAGCCCTTGCTCAGGACCAACGGGAGGAGGATCCACCACCTGGAGCAGCCCCCACTGACCTGCATGCCTGTCTGAGCCCAAAGTTTCCAGCTGGCAGGTGCTCAGGACACCACTGGTAGGTCCCCTGGTGGGAGAAGCACCCACCCAACTGAAAATAGCCTGAGGCAGACCTCTTTTGGACTAGGGCCCAATACATGCCCAGGATCAATTAGAGGAGGATCACCACCTGGAGCAACCACCACCTACCTGATGTCCCATGTGCCTGTTAGGGCCTATTTTAGTTGTAGCTGACAGGCACTCAGGCCAGCACTGGTAGTACCCCCATCTGGAGCAGCCCTTGCTCAGTACCAACTGAAGGAGGAACCCTACCCAAAGCAGTCCCACAAACCTGATGTCCCATGTGCCAATCTGGCCCATTTGTGGTCCTAGCATGGCAGGTGCCCAGGACAACCCAGGTTCAGATCTGCAACCTTGAGCCTGGAACCAGAACGTGGAGCAAAAGGAGGACCCAGATAGAAGCAGAATCTAGAAGACGGGTATCATCAAAGAGGTGTTGGTTGATCTGATCCTTTGACTTTCAAGGAAAAACCACTTGGAGAACTGCCTGCCTTCCCTGTAAGAAATCTCAATTCAGAGATCCTGAAGAAGCTCTTCAAAAATGAAGACTCAAACTAGCAGAGGTTCACCTCAAACACGCAACTTCACCTAAAAAGGATGCCATGGATAGGGATTGAGATGAAAATATGGAAAATATCATCAATGATCCAAATACTAAAAGGAACAATGAGGAAAAAGATGATACAATAAATGGACTAAGTGAGAAATCTCAAAAAATAAAAACTCTATTATCAAAGAAATAGACAAACTCAAAAAGGAAGTAACAGAGCGAAAATCTGCAGGCAATCACATGAGACGAACCATGGAAGAATTTAATTCTAACTTCTGTAGAAAACAGAACTTCAGCTCTTGAAGAAAGAAATTCTGACAATGAGGATAGGCTGTCCAGGCTTGAGAGCACAGATAACCCAAACAAAAAGAAGCTCACAGAACAAGAACAGCATTTTCAAAACGTCTGGGATGAAATTAGAAAAAACAACCTAAGAGTAATTGACATACAAGAAGACATCAAAACAAAAACAAATGGGATAAGGAACATTCCAAAAGAAATAGTTAAGGAAAATTTTGCCCATATAAAAAGAGTCAGATATACTCATCCACGAAGTTTACAGGACACCCAACAGGCCTAATCAAATGAGAAGCTCACCAAGATACATATTCAAAATGTACAATAGGGAAATCAAGGAAAGAATAATGAAAATGGTAAGGGAGAAACATGAAATCACATTGAGAGGCAAATTAATAAGAATCACATCTGATTTTATAGCTCAGACTGTAGAAAAGAGAAGATCATGGAAGGAGAACTTTCAAAGTCTGAATAAGCACAACATGCAGCCAAGAATACTATATCCAGCAAAACCGAGCTTCAAATTTGAGGGGGAAATTAGAACTTTTCACGATAATAACAAACTTGCAGGGTTCATGACAGAAAACTAACATTCCAAAGAATCATCAAAGATAAACTCCATATAGAAGAACAAGTAAACACTCCTCAAAACCCACAAACAGAAGAAATTCAATAAAGGTATATGATATCAGTAGACAACCAAGACAGCACAGAACTTACTAATAAAACAAGGATTATGGACCACAGCCACATACATATGTGGAAATTGGATAACATCCTATTAAATGAAGAATGGATCCAAGAAGATGTGAGAATAGTAATTAAGGAATTCTTGGAAGAGAATGAGAATGAAGGCACAACATACAGAAATCTCTGGGACAGCAGGAAAGCATTCTTAAGGGGAAAATTAATTGCACTGAGTGTTCACATTAAGAATCAAGAGAGATCCCTAACAAATAAGCTTATGCTCCAACTCAAATCTCTACAAAAGGATGAACAGTCTAATCCCAAAGCTAGCAGAAGACAGAAAATAATTAATATCAAAGCTGAAATAATGAAATTGAGAACCAAAAAAATAAATAAATAAAAAGAATTGACAAAACAACGAGTTGATTCTTTGAAAAAATAAATAAAATTGACAGACCCCTAGCTAATCTAACTAAAAGAAGGACAGAATCAAAGCAAATCAACAAAATCATCAATGAAAAGGGGGTATCACCACTGACCCCCTTGAAATCAAAGAAATTATCAAAACATATTTTGAAATACTATATTTCTCTACATCAGATAATCTGGATGACATGGATAAATTTCTAGACACATACAACATCCTCAATTGGCAAAGGATGGCATTGAAATCCTAAACAGCCTAAAACAGGCACCAAAATCTGTAAAGCAATTAAAAGTCATCCAAAGAAGAAAAGTCAAGAACCGGATGGATTCTCTGCAGAGTTTTACCACACCTTTGAAGAAGAGCTTACATCTCTCCTTATGAAGCTATTCCAAGAAATTGAAAAAGAGGAAACTCTCTCAAACTCTTTTTGTGAAGCAACAATAGCTTGATACCAAAACACAACAAAGACACATCAAAAAAAGAAAACTACAGACCAATGTCCCTCATGAATATCGATGAAAAAATCTTTAATAAGATTCTTGCAATCCGCATTCAAAAGCACATCAAGAAAATAATTCATCATGGTAAAGTGGGCTTCATTCTAGGTATGCAAGGCAGGTTCAACATACACAAATTAATAAATGTGATTCGTTCCTTAAACAGAATTAAAGACAAAACCATATGATCATCTCAGTAAATATAGTAAAAGGCCTTTGATGAAATCTAACACCCATTTATTCTTAAAAATCTAGAGAAAATAGTGATCAAAGGAACTTAACTTTGTAAAGGCCATATATGCCAAACCCTCAGCTAGCATAATACTAAAGGGAGAAAAGGTTGAAAGCATTTCCACTGATCTTGGGAATAAGACAAGGCTGCCCACTTTTAATACTTTTATTCAATATAGTTCTCAAGGCCCTGGATGGAGCAATCAGGCAAGAGGAAGAAATCAAAAGGATAAGAAAAGGAAGACAAAATATCCCTTTTTGCTGATGACCTGATCATATATCTGGAAGATCCAAAAGACTTCATGAGAAAATTACTAGAGCTAATAAACAAATATGGGAAAGTATCAGGCTGAAAGACCAACACCCATAAATCAATAACTTTCCTATATATCAGCAATGTTAGGGCAGAAGAAGAAATTAGAAAATTGGTACCATTCACAATATTCTTTAAAAGAATAAAATACTTGGGAATGAATCTAACAAGAGAAGTAAAAGACCTCTATCAGGTAAATTATCAAACACTGAAAACAGAAATTGCAGAAGACCTGAGAAGATGGAAAGATGTTCCATGCTTTTGGTTAGGCAGAATTAATATTAAATGGGCCATTCTGCCAAAAGCATTGTACAGATTTAATGCAATCCCCATCAAGACACCAATGTCATTCTTTGTAGATATAGGAAAAGCAATTCTCAAATTCATATGGAACAACAAGAAACCCAGAATAGCCAAAACATTACTAAGCAAGAAAGATGAAACAGGTGGTTTTGCAATACCAGATCTAAAATTATACTATAGGGCTGCAGCATTAAAAACAGCATGGTACTGGTACCAAATACGAATGAGGACCAATGGAACAGAATAGAAAAATCTGAGACAAACCCACAAATCTTTAAACATCTGATCTTTGACAAAAGGGGTCAAAATATAGCATGGAGGACAGACAGCCAATTCAACAAATGGTGCTGGACAAACTGGACAGCCACTTGCAGAAAATTGTAATTAGATCCTTATCTCTCACCTTGCACACAAATTAAATCAATGGATAAAAGAATTAGGAATTAAACCGGCTAACATACAACTGCTAGAAAAAAATTAGGATCAACATTTCAGCTTATGGGAGTTGGCAAAGACCTCCTCAACAGGACTCCCACAGGGAAAGAATTAAAGTAAAGAATTAATGAGTGGGGATCCACTAAATTAAAAAGCTTTTGCTCAGCCAACGAATTAGTGCAAATAGTCAGGAGACAACCTACAGAATGGGAGAGAATCATGGCCTGTCATCCTTCTGACAGAGGACTAATTTCCAAAATTTACAAAGAACTCAAAAAACTCAACAACAAAACTACAAACAATCCAATCAATAAATGGACCAAAGAGCTTAACAGAAATTTCTCAACAGAGAAAACTGAGCAAGCCAATAAATACATGAGAAAGTGTTCTAAATCACTGGTAATCAGAGAAATGCAAATCAAAACTACCTTAAGATTTCACCTCACTCCAGTCAAACGGGCAAAGACGAAGAATATAAATAACTATAGATACTGGATGGGCTGCAGGGAGATAGGAACACTAGCACACTGTTGGTGGAATTGCAGACTGGTGCAGCTTCTCGGAAAGCAGTGTGCAGACGTCTCAAAAAGTTCAGGATAGATCCTCTGTATGATCCAGCTATCCATTTTCTGGATATTTTCCTAGGGAAGTTAGAATCACCACATTACAACAACACAGCAAAATCTATGTTCTTAGCAGTTCAATTTACAACAGCTAAATTATGGAACCAACCCAGATGCCCCTCACTGGATGAATGGATTCAGTGTACACACACACGTATACACACTCCCCCACACACAATGGAGTTCTACTAAGCTATTAGAAACAATGATATTGCATTCATTTAATGTAAATGGATGAAAATTGAAGAAATCATGCTGAGCAAAGTTAGCCAAACCCAGAGAGCCAAGGGCTGCATGTTTTCCCTCATTTGTGGAGGCTGGAGCTAAACCCAGGCTTAAGGGAAAGTTAGAAAAACTCATGTATTAGAACCACAGAACAAAAATGCAATATGTCAATATTTATGAGACACAATTGCAAGACACTGCGTAAGATATTTGAACAAGCTATACTGCATGCCTTTACAAAAACATAAATGCTTAAATACTATTGTGAAATATATCTAAGAATAACAAGGGATAATAGGAAGGGAGGAGATGGGGAAATGTTGGAACTTAGAGAGCAAGGTATATTCCAAGCATTCACATGTATGTCTCTGTATATACTATAGTCATGTATATAAAAAATGTTTTTCATAGGTATAAGAATTATGTCACTGTTCTTGGGTATTTTAGGAAAAATAAAGGACCCAGAAGAGAGATTAGAGTTCAGGGATGGGAGGAGGGAGGTAAAGGAGAGTAGGGGGCTGGGATATTGACCAAACTGTACGGCTGTATTTCGTGCATTTATGAACATGTGACAACAAATCCCATCATTATGTGAAACTATAATACACTAATAAAAAATTTAACAAATTAAAAAAGACAAATCATCAATAAGTATATGAAAAAATAGTTTATCAAAAAATTTCTTCACCTTTAAAAGGTGTAACATTTTATATAATATTAATTGCATCAATATATTTAGACTTTAAACAAAATTCAGAAATAGACAAGTTTAATTTGTGATTATCTAACCACTGAGCATGCAAAATTTATTTTAATAAATTATAATAAATAGTAAATGTGAAATTTCAAGTAATGAAAGATGTCAATTGATTTCTTCTAAAATACTGCCGCATTTGTGTATTCTAAACCAACCATATTTTAAAATACACATTTACATATATAATATATTTTCAAAGGAAATATATTTATTGGAAGCAGCTGTTAAAATAGGACATAAATGACATAAATTATCATAGAAAATAAAATAAATAATAATTCTTTCAGAGTCAAACTGAAATATACCTTTGATCTGTTGACTACTACAAAAAATTCTGCCCAAAATATTATGATTATAAATGAAATATGACCCACCATTTTAAGCATTACTAAATCCATTTTCATAAATCAATCATGAAAAGGGGATTAAGTATTAATCATGACAACTGCTAACATCACAATAAAAGAGAAAATTCAAACCAGTTTTCCATCTGGTGAAGGAGCATAATGCCTCTTAGGAAATAGTGCTGCTTCAAATGTTATGCCTGAGTCTGTTGACATCCTGAGATTCAACTGCCCATTTATAGAACTACAGATGTCACAGAAATATGATAATCAATAGTATGAAGATATAATTAACTACAAATTTCTACTGGAAAAAGGATTTATTTTGTCAACAAATTACAAGAAATAAAAAGAAAGATGGAGAGACTTAGAGGTTAAACATGGAGTGTGTGAGTAAGCATGTGTGCTTTGTGCACAAGTGTGGGTGTGTTAGTTGGTTATAAAAGGTTTAGTTCATTTCAGACTAAAATAGACTAAACATAATGAAGCTTTTAGCACAATATGAATTATTTTTAAATATCATAATGACTTTGTAGTAAACCTTTTTAAAAAGGAATTCTTATATTTTACAGACATATATTAAAAGTTTTCACATCAGGAAAAAAAATGAGGTTTCCAGAAGTAAGTAGTATATAGATAATACATCCTTAGATAGAATTTAGTGATTATGCAAGGAATCAAGTTAGTCTTTTCATTTGTTTGAATATTACAATAAAATCTAAAGTCATTGTACTTCTATGAAAAATTTTCATATAGAAGTTTATTAGTGTTTTTTTCTTTTTAAATACACAGTTTGACTTTTATCAATCAAAATATATTAGTTTATCTTATTTTCATAAGCAAGGTAAAGAAAACCTTTTTACTCTTTCAAATATATAATTAAGGATTTTTACTTGTTAGATTGACTGAGGCTGTTATAAATGATTGTATTTGATTGTCTACTAACTAGTTCAATATTGGTGTTGCTATTCTGATTAAATAATTTATAGATATTAACATGAGAAGCTGAAGAAGTTTAAAATAATGTATTAACTGGAACTTTTTTATTCAAATTCCCACATTCAAAATTATGCTCTTTGTCTACCCACAATATAAAATGTGTTATATTCTCAAAATGACATTCATATGATCTTGAATTCCAATGACGTTAATAGCAAGAAGGCAGTATCTAAGTGAAACATCCATGTCAAGATACAGGAAAGTGGGGTTGGGGATTTAGCTCAGTGGCAGAGCTCTCACCTATCATGCACAAGACCCAGAGTTCAGTCCTCAGCCCTGAAAAAAATTTAAAAATAGATACAAGGAAAGTGAATCCTAGACAGAAGAGGTGAGAGGGTGCAAGTAAAAAGGATTTTAAAACAGGACTGATGAAGAAATGAAATAAATTCAATTGTGTTGAATTGGACCAAGCAGTGGGAACAGTGGGTTGAGTAAATTTTGTGAGCAATCACATGGTAATCCACGGTAAGGAAAATTGAATGTGAAAGATTGTTGAGAAATGGAGAGATAGTTTGTGGCTGCTGGTAAGAAATAAATTTCTGGGAGCAAATTGTTGAAGGAGTTTCAGAAAGATGCAAACCTATTAGTCAATGTAAAAGATTCTTGAAATAGTCCAGGAAAAGAGCATATGGCATAGGGCGTAGAGAGTAGTCAGATATATATTTAGGATGTAAAGTAGATATGTTTTGAAGTTGGATAAAGGGAAGAATGAAAAACCTTTGAACTGACTTCTTACATTCTCCCATCCAACCAGCTTCAGGAACAGCTTGGCTATTTAATCAAGATGGAGAAGCAAGGAGAAGAACAGATGCATGACTTACAGTTGTTTATTTCCTCTTGTTTTTGTTTGTACTATTTTCTTCTTTTTCTTTTATTTTTTTAGAGAGAGGTGCAATGATAGAAAGAGAGAGAGAGAGAGAGAGAGAGAGAGAATGAATCAATTTTATTTAGGTTTTCATTTGGCCTTCGTTATGCCAAGACTTCATTGTGTACGTGGTGCTGGGGTTGAACTCCTATTGCACATGCCACATGCCGGGCAAGCACTGTAACTGCTGAGCCACTTCTCCAGGCCTTTCTTTCTTTTTTAATTAACTTCAAGATCTACTTTATATCTGATTAGAGATATCAGTTAGAGAGTTGTACATATGAGTTTGAAAAATATTCTAGTGCTATTTGTTTGATGGTACAATTTTACAGCAGAATTTTAAATGGTGACAAACTGGAGATTCTACATAGAACATAGAAGATGGTCAAAGATGACTCACATCACATTTTTTCATGTAGAAATTAGGAGTAACACAGAGCAAAAATTTGTTTATGAATCTATTAACAGAACTTCAAATACATAATACATAAAGAACTATAAAGAAAAATTGATCATTTCTTTTCAAATGAAGGACAGCAAATAGAGGTGGAAATTCTTTAGGAAAAAAGAAACCTCAAAGATTATATTTAGATCAACTCATGGATTACAATCATAAAACAAAAATGTAATTTGTTGATATTTATGATACACACTTGCAAGCTACTGCATACGATATTTGAACAAGCTTTACTGCATGCATTCACAAAAATATAAATGTTTAATCTTATTATGATTATGTATCACAGAACAAGGGAGATGATAGGAAGAGAGAAGGGGAAATATTGGAACCGAGATAAAGCAAGGTACATTCCAAACATTTATCAGTATGTCACTGTATATACTATAGTCATGTATGTAAAAAATGTTCTTCATAGGTATAAGAATTACGATACTGTACTTGAGTCTTTTGTGGAAAAATGTAAGACCCAGAAGACAGGCAAGGGATTAGGGGACAGGAGGAAGGAGTTAGAAGGGTATTGGGGAGTGAGGCTATTGACCAAATTATATTGAGGTATTGTGTGCATCTAGAAATATGTGACAATAAATCCCATCATTATGTACAACTATAATGCACAAATAAAATTTTTAAAAAAGATTATATTTAGTAGGTGAAACAATGAGTACTTTCCCCTACAATTGAGAACAAAACAAGGATGTCAGCTTTTGACAATCTCTTGGTGTAGTACAAGATATTTTAGGCAGGCCAATAAGGTAATGAAATAGAAGACACGCAGATTATAAAATAATAAATATTTAAAACTAGTAGCACATGAAATTTGGGATTTTTGTTTTTTATGAATTTGTGATTTTCTGTCATACCTAAAAATACTCGGTGCATTTTGGGATTTTTGTTTTTTATGAATTTGTGATTTTCTGTCATACCTAAAAATACTCGGTGCATTTGTAGAGATGTATTGGGAAGGGTGAGAAGAGATAAGGGTGGGTAACTGAGGGGGGCTCTTGGGGGTAAATCGAATTTTCAGAGTTTATATATATTTTATATTATTTCGTAAGAAGTTTGTTTGTTTGTTCAACAAATTTCTGAATAAAATGAATAAAAAAAATAAAAATAATAAAAAAAGAATACTCTACCTAAACCAAGATTACAAAGATATTCTTGTGTTGTACACATGAATATTTTACATTTAGGTTTATTTTCAGTATTTTGTTTATTAAAAGTGAGAAGCATAGGTTGCAGTTCTTTTATTTCTCCCCTTTTTAATATATGGATATGCCATTGTTTTTTGGCCCCAAGGGCAGGTAAAAACTTGAAGCACTAACAAGGGAATTTCACGTTTTTTTTTTTTTTTGTAAGATACAAGGTCAATACAAAAGCATTGCTATTTCTGTACACTGTTATTAAGCACCTAGAAGTTAAATGAAAAACACAATACCAATTAGAATCACAAAAAAATAAAGAAGTAGGTATAAACCTAACAAAATACAAATATAACTTATATGCCAGAAAAATTTAACTCATGAAAAAAAATCAAACTGCATCTAAATCAATGGAGAGAAATACTGTGCTCATGGGCTGGAAAACAGCATCATAAAATGTCAATTTTCCTCAAATGCAATTTCTATCAAAATATCTACAACACCTTTACACTCATTATATGCTGATTCTAAAAGGTATATGAAATACAAAGACATTTCAATTGATAAAATATTTTGAAAATTTATGGTAAAGTTGGAGGATAATACTGCCCAACTGCAAATCATTATGTAGCTATAGCAATAAAAACAATATTAAATAAAAATAAGGATGCATATATAACCCAGAGAATAAAGAATGCAGAAACTAACTAAAATAAAATAGTCAACTGAATTTTAACAAATGTGAAAATACAATTTAAAGGAAGAATCCTAGTCTTGCCAATAAGCATATTAGAACAATGGCATATCGACATTAAAAAGAAAAAAACTGTAATCTAATCCTTACATTTAAAATATAGAAAATGGTCCTAAATGTAAAAAAAGAAATCCATATAGCATAGATGAGAATATCGGTTATCCTGCGTTAGGTAAAGTACTTTTAAACATAACAAGAAATCCCCAACAATTTATAAAGGAGAATCATTCCAAATTTTAAGTAAGCACATCAAAAATTGTTCAATATCATCAGCTATTAGGGAAATGTGAGTTAAAACCAAGATGAGATGTCATTACACATGTCTTTAAAAAGCTAAACTAATAAATATCGACTGTTGACTGAGTGAGGATGGGTAACAATCCAGTCTGTTAATTTTGATGCTGGAAATATAAAAGGAGTAAATAATTTTATTACTTCTTTATTATAACAGTTTACCACACACTTACTATTTAAAATGAAATAATGCATTATCTTACAGTTTCTGTGTTCCAGGGTCCTAGCATGTAACAGGTGTATCCATACAGTGACTTCTGTCACCAGCTACCCACAGTTGGACGTTATACGATGCAACATTGGACGTTATACGATGCAACAAAGATGGTGCTGAGGAGCCTAGGGGAGGATGGGCCAACCTGGTGAGCTGTGAAGGCCTAAGCCAATCAAAGAACACCACCAGATTGACAGGCCTTTGGTCCCATAAAAAAAAACATAAAAACAAGTTGACCTTTACTATTATAGGCTCCATGCACTTCCTCTTTTCGCTGCGTTTCTATAGAAGCTTGAGTGTGACTGCTAATAAACGAGTTTCTGATTGACCTGACTCCCTGTGGTGTCTGATTGTCTTCAGGGAAGGCTGGGGAATGGGCAACGCAGCTTGCTCACCTTTCCCGCGGAGGACGGGGTCCCTTGTTCCCTGCTTGAGAGGGGCTGAGTACATCAACCCAATATCTGGCGCCCAAACAGGGACCCGAAACGTGAGCGGGCTGAGCGGTCTTCCAGGGTGAGTGAGACCCTAAGATGGGTAACACAACCTTTTTAAAAGATGAGCTGGCCCTTAAGGCCTTGCGCCTCATGTTGAGTTCTTGGGGGCTTGAAATCAGTGACCATAATGCCAAAAGGACCTGGGAACACATTATAGAAGTTGCTCCCTGGGTTCCATGCTCAAATTTGTTTTCTTGGACTACCTGGGCGAGGGTGGAACAGACCGCTCTGGAGAGGGAAAAGCAATTCGGCCTTGCCCCCCACCTCGGTTTCTACCCTACATTATCAGCGTTAAAGACTTCCTTCCACCTGATACAGTCCCCGCTCCCCCACCCGCGGGGACTCACAGCACAAGGATTGGGAGACTTCACATGAAGTGTCCCTAAAGGTGGATCCCAACCCTGAAGGGAGGACGCAACAGGGTAGTTGGGGTACATTTGAGGAAGAGGGGGATGCATGCCCAGCACAAGGGCAAATGGTAAAGATCAAAACAAAAGTGAAAGTTACTTCTCCTCATGGAGGAGAACTTGGTACTGAGCCCTCGGCGCCCCCCACCCATATGCCCCCAGTTCAGGGGTGCCTGAGGGGGGCTCTGGAGGGTCCAATCAGAATCAGGAGTCTCCTTATACCCCCTTGAGAAGGGAATTACAAGACCAGGATCCCTATGACCACTTGGCGAGACCCTCTGAGCCTATATATGCGGAGGCTCACTTCTCATCCTCCAGGGGTTCAGGGTCCCAACCCCAAGCCTTCCCGGTTAACTTAGCTAAAGGGGGTAATAGACTCCTCCAATGGTACCCCTGGGAGGGAAGGGATTTAAAGGAACTAAAAAAAAAAAAAAAAAAAAGGCAGTGGCAGAAGATGGGCCCAACTCACCCTGGGCTCAAACATTACTTCAATAACTAGCCTAAAACCCCTATGTCCCCAAGGAATGCATGGATGTGACCAAGGCGGTACTCCCATCTGCACTGTTTATTAAGCCATGTACCTTCTATAAACAAGAGTGCTGCACCAGAGCAGAGGCCAATAGAAGGGCTAACCCTTTTATCCCTATTTCCTATGGCATGTTGGCAGGCACGGCAGATGCTCACTCCACAGGTATCCAACAAGCAATCATTGGTGACCCCTATCGAGACCAAGTATGACATGCAGGGTTATCGGCATGGGCTGTTAGAGGAGGGCCCCAATGAATCCCCCATTGTGGGGGTCAGGAAAAACCAGGGGAGCCCCTGCCTGAATTCATTGACAGGGTTGAGCAAAGCGTTAAGAGAAAACTTCACCCCAGAGAATTAAGGGACCAATTTGTTAAGTTGTGGGTATGGGAGGGATTGAATGGGGACCATTGCACTGCCTCTGCTGGCCTGAAGGATGCCTCTATGAATAGGTGGATTGTAGCCTCCCAAGACATTGGGACTCAATCACATAAGTCACATACCCTTGCCCTGGCGCTTCAAGCACAGGCTCAAACACAGACACAGGCCATAGTAGAGGTCATAACCAAAGCCCTGGGGGCTCAAAGGATTGGTTGGCCTGATGCCCCTAGCAAGGGAGCTTGCATTAGGTGTGGTCAAAAGGGACATTTAAGAGAGACTGCCCTCAAACGGGGGGAAACCCCTAAGGGTTACAAGCCACTTTCCACCCCATGCCCTTGATGCAGAAAAGGATATCACTGGAAGAAAGAGTGTAGGTCCAAATTTGATATTGAGGGCAAACCTCTAAACTGAGTGAGGGGCATCCTCCAGCCCCGTTAAAGCAAGGAGGACCCTCTATGAGAGGACGAGAGGCTCGCCCCCTGGAGGCCCACTGAACTGTACCTATAATGGAGGGGCAATGCCCCAAGTTAAACATGGTCATTGGGGGGCAAAATTTCAACTGCCTAGTTGATACAGGTGTGGACAGAACTTTCTTGAAAGTGGAAGAGTTACCCTCTGAATGGCAGCTTGTCCCAGGACCCATGGTCCTGAGGGTGGGGGGAAACTCCCTCTCAAAAGAAACTGCAACATACCTATAGTGGGTCAACCCTGATGGTGACCAGGGGAGGGTACGATCTTTGATTGTAAAGGGACTCACCGCTAATTTGTTGGGGCAAGACAGACTGGGACAGATGGATGCCGTCGTAACCACTGATTATAGGGCCTTCTACTAGGAGAGGGATGTAGAGGATATAAGAGCCCTCCAGCTACTCCCCCTCTTCTGAGAGGGGTCACTCCAGGCAAAACCACAAGGTATATCCCCAAGCCTAAAGGCCACTGCTCCCCAAACTCCATGTATCTGGTGGAAATCGGAAAAGCCCATCTGGGCGGAGCAGTGGCCACTTCCCAAAATTAAGCTTGAGGCTCTTCAGGATTTGGTATTGGAACAGCTACACTTAGGGCACATTCACCCTTCCCTAAGCCCTTGGAACACCCTGTTTTTGTGATAAAAAAGAACCTCAGGAAAATGGAGACTACTCTAAGACCTGAGGGAGATTAATAAAAATATGCACTTGGTGGGAACTCCCCTATGGGGTATGCCCTGGATCCCTGCAATACCTACGGACTTCACTCTTACAGTGATTGACATCAAGGACTATTTCTTTATTCCATTACAACACAATGATTGTGAAAAGTTTGTCTTCTCTGTACAATCCCTTAATTTCTCTCAGCCAGATGATCAATATGAATGGACTGTATTGCTCCAAGGAATGGCCAACAGCCCAGCATTTTGCCAACACTATGTTGCAAAATTATTGCAGCCTTTGCTGTCACAAAGGTCTTCTCTCATCTATGTGTATATGGATGATCTCATCCTCGGGCACCCTGACCCTTCCAAATTATCAGGTTTGCTAACACGGACCCTACACCTTCTAAGGAAAAGTGGGCTGAACGTGGCTCCTGATAAGGTCCAACACGTTCCGCCATTTAAAGTCCTTGGTACTGAGTTACATCTGACACGGGCTAGTCCCTTAAAACCTACATTAATTATCCCTTCTAAATTTAATGTACTCAAATTACAAAGCTTACTAGGGGAACTTAATTGGCTTTGCCCCTGGCTACCAGTGCCCACAGAGGATCTCTTGCCATTGTTTGTCCTTTTAAAAGGAAAATCTCCCCAAGATGGGGTCATCCTCGAACCTCACCACTATCAGAGCCCAGACAAGTTTCAAAAGGCACTGGATGGAGTGTCCCTTTGTAGATATTCTGTGCACCTGCCCTTGTCCCTCTGACTCATTAGTGGAGAGCACCTAGTTACTGCAGTCATCATGCAGGAAGGGGAACCCATAGAATGGGTTCCAGCAACTTTGACTGGGGTGCCAAGGCTTTATTCCCAGGCAGATCAATTCACTGACCTTATCATTAAAGGAAGAAACACAGCTTTGAGACATTATGGTCTTGATCCTCACTCCATTATCTTCCCATTCAGAATAAAGGATGTGGAATGGCTCACTAGGTCCAATCCCAGGCTAGCCATCTCCTTGGAGGGATATAGGGATGCATAGATTGCCACTATCGATCATCGCACTGGGCACACCTGTTGCAACGGCTGCCCCTAAGACTGCCCACCCTGTTCCCACAGGAATTCATCACTGGGGCACTCTACGTCTTTACGGACGGGGGTCAAAATGGATCAGTGTACACTGCCTTTGAGACCTCTGCTGAGAGGCCCAAGTTTTATAGATTCCAACCTTGCTCAGGGTCTGCCCAATACAAAGAGATGCTAGGTATCATTATGGCTTTACAGGATATTACTCAGCCTTTTAATCTTTTTTCAGATAGCTTCTATATGGTTAACCTCCTTCCATATGTCGTCTCTGCACAAGTGCAGATTGACGGCAATCCTATTTCCATGCTTATGATCTTGCTTCGTAGCCTACTTGAAGGAAGAGGTAACCCCATTTTCATACAGCCTATCTGGGGTTTATCGCTCAAGGCAATCCTTGGGCAGATAAGCATGCCTCTAAAGCACATGTTTTTACGCTACATGAAGCCACTCAGCTCCATGAGCTGCTAACTCATGTAAATTGGAGAGGCTTACATAAGCAATTCCCCTCTGTCCAGATCAAGGATTTAAAAAGGATTATCCACACTTATATGTCCTGCCAGCCATTTCTCCAAGGACCCCCATTCCAGGATGCAGGGGTAAATCCCAGAGGATTAAAACAAATACTTTGTTTATATTTTATAAAATTACATACCGCAATTGCACTCCTGGGCACTTATCCTGCAGGCATTAAAACTTACTATGCTCACACAAATTCCTGCACATGAATGTTCATACCAGCTTTGTTTATAATAACTTGAAACAAAAAATTAAAAAAATCCAAATATCCATTTTACCATGTTAATCAAATTACAAAGGAGGAAAAACCCATAGAGATTGCTTAATGGGACAATGAAGTGGAAAGAGTGGTGCTGTAGTGGTCAACAGGAATTTTAAAAAGACCAGTGTAGATCATCTTCAAAAAACAAGAGCAACATGACACAGATGAAACAGATGACACCGATATTGTCAAAATTATGTAATGTTCTGAAGACCCCATTAATTAATTAGGAAAAATCCATTAGATAACCATATTAAGGCACCAGAAAAAGTAGAGGGTTAAAATTGTAACTTTTTGTTAATAACTGAGTGAAAATGCACCTTCATTTAATAGCATAAAAAGTGGCATATGATGAAATTACAAAATAATTTTACTAAACAAAAATCTAACAGTTTATAAAATATTAGACAAATAAAATTATTTCTATCTGAACTATCTACAAATATGCCAAATGATCAAATCTAGCTATATAAGCTATTATTTATTATCTTATTAGCTAATTAGCTGCAAGTTGCATTTTCAACATAAACTGATAAGTAAAATCTTGACATTTTCAGCCATATCTTAAAATACCTCACAGTTAATGAGTCTTGTATATGTGAATCATATGCATTATAATAAAACAAATGTCCCAAAAGACCTTGACAATTTATGATGAAAATGAGAAAGGAGAAGGATAGGGAGGCAGAGAAAGGTATAGTAGAACATTAAAACAGGTAAGAGTCAGAAAATAGGAACTAACTAAAGAGCATGTCAGGTGTGTTTTTGCTGTTTTGAAGTTGTGAGAATATTATAAATTAATGAAGTTGTTTCTTTAATTATTAGTGCACATGCACATATGGAGACACTTGTTTTTTAATATTTCTTAAATCAGAACCCATTTGTCAAACACAATGGGCTAAGAAAGTGTCACGATGATGTCGTTTCCTTTCCTTCACTTTTGCTAACAGCACCTGAAATTCTCTATTGACAGTAAAAAACAGAGACATAAACAAACAAGAATCTATATGTGATTCAGAATGCCCAGAACATGAGTATAGCACAATTTAAGCAACTTTTTCTCTTATTTTTAAGTAAACACTAGTGTAATATAGAATAAAAAATCGTTTTTAAGTATAAAAGTAAAAAAGTAACAAACATAAGAAAAATATAATGTACTAGTTTTATTGCTAATGTTTCTTCATTGCTTTTTTTAGCACTTTAAATAGCAGTGAATATCAAATTCTATAGCATTTCTAGTTGGATGAAAATAGTGTCAAGCAGGTCCTTATCATTCACATTCTAAGGATAGAAGTAAAATTGAAAAATGGCATACCACATGACCAAATATTTGTTGTATTTCAAGCTAGTAGATTGTATATCTTCTATCTTTGTCTTTTGACAAATATACTTTCATTAGCACCTATAAGGCTTTTATCCCATCCCTTTTCTTTATATCCCACAGTTCTCTCCAGAACCCTGTAGGTCCCACCTTCTATTCATGCATAGATGGTAAGCCCCTACTATCTGTGGTTCTGGTTATCTACAATTAACCAAGGTCTTAAAGTATTAAATGGAAACTTCCAGAAATAATGTATCCATTTTAAATAACTAATTTTAGTATATTATTACTTTATTTGATCATTAGTTATTATTGATAGTACCTTTCAGTGACTAATATATAAGTTGAACTTTATTATATGTACATATGTGTAAAGGAAAAGAAACATGGTATACACAAGGCTCAATACTATCCATGATTTCAGTTACACATTTAGGGTCTTGGAAATTATCCCCCACTGACAAGAGGGGATTCCTGTTCCTCCAACCCACTCTTTCAAGCACTGTCTGCTGTGTAGATAGTACACAATCTCAGATGCCTCTCCTTTGAACAAATGCCTGAAATTGGGTTACACCTTCATGGGTAGTCTGACCTCTTTTAGGACCCTTTAGAAAAGAAGCTGGCACAGGCTCTAGAGCCAGGCTCATGCCTGTTTTCAGCATAGAATTCCTCCATTGGAAAAGGTGTGCTTCCTGGGTTGGAACTGCCCCCTTGAGGTGGCAGGAAGTATGTGGCCGAACAGGAACTAGAATGAGTCCCTCAAATAGGCCAGACCCATGTCAGAAGCTCTGTGCTCTACTCACCCAGGCCACTGATAATGTTGAAAGGCATACAAGTTGAAGATCAGGTTTACTTAAAGGATATTTATTACAAGATTATCAAGTTGTTTAAAGCTCCTAAAATGAATTTGTGAGTCAGATGTTTATAATTTCTTTTTCCATTTTTTTATTGTGTAGGCATTTCCTTCATCTTGTCATCACATTTTAACTAGCACATTGGAAAAGGCTATTTTTTTTATTGATCCAGATCTTTTGGCATTCCCAACTCTTTCTGTGAATGCACCTTTTCCAGTGAATCTATGTTAATTTCTCACCCAATGAAAATACCTCCATAGTCCAGTGAAGCAACCATAGCAAACAGACCCATGACTGATGGACAGAACTTAAATTAAGGAATTGCTTTCATAGCTGCTGGATTAATCTATCTGAATATGGAAAGGAATATGTTTCTTTAAGAATTATTATATACTCCTCAGTAAAATGACTATCCTTTCTTGGTCTGTAATCTAAAGGTAAAATGTTAACAAGACTTCCCTCCATTGAAATAAAGGTTTAGTGACTCTAGACAGAATTTTTAAACAATATAAATTAAAGGAAACCTTCATGATAAAAGAAATATTTCATTGAATATAAAGTATTACTTATTACAGTAGTGAGTTAAATATCCTTTATTTGCTTTATCATATGTGTGATGGGAACAGATAATGTTTGATTGTACCTACACTCTCATTTTATCAGACTTAGAGATTTCATCTTCTAAAATGCCTCCTTAGACCCATTACGCTAATTAAAATTATTTGATATGTCTCTGTACCTTGGACAGTGCCCTTTCCATTACTTAAATCCTTACATTAATATATTGGTGCTGCTTACCCTAATGAGTCACTTTCAATGTTAAATCAAAGTGGTAAAGAAAAATAAAGTGAATTGGAAATCAAAGAAAATGTTTCAGAAGGTATATTCACGCATGAGATCTTACCATTAACATTACTTTCATTGATTTGAAAGAAAAAATAATACTGACATATACAGATAGCTAGTTTGTGATGTTATGTTGCTATGTCCTACAGTGTAATTGGTTGCCTGTTGAGCCAAAAAAATTACCATAGGAAGATCAAAAATGTATACTGAAATTCAACTAACAAAATTGAAATGCCGGTATATTTATACTCATAATACTTAAGCAGTAAATGTAGTTATATAATAGAAGATCAGGGAGAACAAAAAGTAGGGGTCAATATAATGATGTGATTTTCAAGGGGTCTTCTTTGCTCTCTGATAACCAAGTAGGCACCTATAGAAGATATCACTTTTATATCTTCATGGTACTGTTTAGTACACTTGAGAGTAACTTAATTACAACAATATATACACCACAGGAACAAAAATGTAATTAATAATAAAACACCATCAAAAATTTACACTACTTCTTGTTCCTTAGTTCTCATGTGTTAAAGCATTAATTTTTTTTAAGAGAAAGAGGGGCAGTGAGAGAGAGAGAGAAAGAGAGAATCAATTTTATTTCAGTTTTCATGTGGCTTTCATTGCTCTGAGATATCATTGTGTACATGTTAGTGGGGTTTGAACTCTGGTCCTCACACATGCCAGGCAAGTGCAGTAACCACTGGGCCACTGTTCCAGCCCCTTAAAGCACTAACTTTAATGGAACTCCCATTGAACTGAAAGAGTTAATAAAAATCATGCCTCCCTGAAAATCATCATTTCAGAACAAAACAGAGAAAGTATTGAGCTTGACATTCAAATACCTTTAGGAAAAGTGATAAACACAGCAGATCAAAAGACTTTTGTGGTTCAATCATAAATTTTCCATCTTAGTTTACACATTTGGCTAATATTTCCATATGCAAGCTCCAAGTTTTTCAGAAAGATACAAGAGACGTTAAAACAATCAGAATAAATATATAAAATAGTTTATGTAATGAATAAATCTATAACCAAATGGCTGAGCAACATGTAAGAGACTCAAAGTTAATGGTGGAGAAATCAGTCAATAATTATTTCTATTTTGATTCCAGGCTGGAAACAGAAATTGTTTTAATTAAAAAAAAATTGTAATGGGGAAAAAAGGAGCACTTGAACAAGCTAGAGAAAAATAAAACTTCATTGCTAGATGTGAAATTGCTGAGACAGAATCTAACTTTACTCTTTCTGTTTTCATGATGAAGTTCCCAGCGCTAGCAGAGCAGTTTGCAGAACAATGAGAAGAAGCACCTTTTTACACGCTTGCTGGTAACTAAAAAAATGAGATCGGGATTGTGAAACTAATTAATGGAAAGAGTCAATGTACAATTCCTTAAGAAGGTGTCTGGCACATGTAAAATCATTAAACAAACCACAGTGGGCTGGATCTCCAGAGACCAAAAAGAGATTTCAGAAAGTCTGACAGGCTTTACATCTTGGCTAGTGGCCAAGGCACTGAACGCACAAAGTGAGGCAGGTTTGATACTGATTAGTTTTGTGAAGGGATAGACAAAATGAATTCAGAAAAACAGAAATCCACTGGAAGGTGGGCATCACACAGAGACAATATATCATTTGCAGCATAAAAATCATGCAAATGAAATGAAAAGGAGTACTAATCACTTAGACTCCTTAGTGATCCAGGGAAGAGAGACAGAGGGAAGGGAAGAGAGAGGGAGAAGGCTTAGGGTGGTAGGGGGAGTAGTCCATAATAGCTGGGTAGGCACCGTGACACACGCAGTTAATCCCAGTGATGTGGGAGGATGAGGCAGGAAGACCACAAGCTCCAAGCCCCTCTGGGCAATTTAACAAAACCTTCAGCAACTGAGACAGATCTTGTCTCAAATTTAAAAAAAAAAAAAAAATAGAAAGGACTAAGAATGTAGCTCAGTGTAAAATATCTTGGGTTCAATCCCCAGTTACATAATAATAATTGATTAAAAATTGTAAATATGCGTTAAAAGTATTTATATCAATGTGTGCATTGCTGTGTCAATCTCTTTTTATTGTTTAATTCTCATAATACTTCAGTAATCCATATTATTTGATTACCCCTCATATAGTGAAACTAAGGTCTAAAGAATTTGTCCCTGTGAGAAACACATATTAACTTCTAATGGCCTTCATCTTCAGCTGTGCTTAAAGTGGTCTAAAACTGTTCATGGATCTTCAATGGCAAAGTCTTGCTCTCTTCTTGCTAAGTACTTATTATTATGCCATTTTGTTCAACCCCTTCTTTCAACCACTTGTGCTTATCAACCCTATTGTTATACCCAGGAACATTTTCTCCTAATTTCTCCAAACTATGTATTGCTTAAATTTTTTTTAAATGCAGGTAATCTGAAAATATATTTCATCATTCAGTCACATTCTTGATTATTTATAAAATCCCATTCTCCCAGGAGAAATTGTGTCTCATACCCCAGTCCTGTATCAATCCCACAATCATTAACACTATTTCCTTTACCCGGGCTGCTAGACCCTGTCCTGGAAAATCACACAGCTCTGGACATGGGGGGGGCATCACTAAAGATTCAGTGACTCTGACATCAGTAATCTTTTCTGTAACTTTCCATTTTCTCAGTCAGCTTTGTAAAATGTTTGATGGCTTTAATTTTCTGTGTGTCTCACACACTCCCAAGTCATCAGGGATACACAACTATATAGAACTTTAAACTGCCTCTGACACTAACACAATTGTCCTTATTTCCCTGCTATGTAAGGGGAAGATGGAATTTGTTTTGTTTCTTGTTTTTTTTTGTTTTCCTTTGCTTTTGTTTTTAAATCTAGGATTAATCCAATTTTTTTCTAACTCAGGTCACTCTGAAGTCTGTTACATTTTGAAGATGAGATTTGCTCAATAGTCC
Source organism: Aplodontia rufa (assembly GCA_004027875.1). Classification (NCBI taxonomy): domain Eukaryota; kingdom Metazoa; phylum Chordata; class Mammalia; order Rodentia; family Aplodontiidae; genus Aplodontia; species Aplodontia rufa. Next base: position 21,149 of record PVKS010009065.1, on the reverse strand, counting down.
TAACCTCAATTATATGGTGTATGCAATCTTTTGCAATTCTGCAAGAAGACAGACATGATGCTGCATAATTCATCTCAATGAAAATTTGTAATATGTGTCTAGACATAATAAAACACTATGTAGGTTTGTTTAATGAATACATAAATAGAAAGTGTAATTTAAAAGAAGTATTTCAGAAGGAAGAAAAGGAAGCGTCACTAAGTTCATGTGCACATACATTTTTGATATTAATGTAAACATTTTGTATACGTTGAAAGAATATCAGTTGCAAATATCACAACTTGCACTAAAAAACATCAGACTCTCAAATAGTCACTCTTCTAAATTGTAGAACCACAAGTCCATTGTCCTTTTTCCTTTTTTTAAAGGAAAAAATATCATCATAGTCTGCACCGAATATTTCACATAAATCATTAAATCATCAGAGTTGGCTGACATGTTTTAAATATTTCATTTGCAAAAGGGCAAATCTTATCAGATTGAATCAGCTTATTCCTGGCCTCCAGTGATATCAAGGAAAAGTAAATTGTATTATTCAAAACTTCCAGAAAAACAATGGATTTTTTAAAAAGTTCTGCTTTACTGTTCCATAAAATCTATTGTAATTAATTCTTGCATTTGCATGTAATTTAAAGTTGAGAAAAGCTTCAACAATTCTCCATGAAATGATATAAAAATAGTTGACATAACATTAAATGTTTTTCCACTGTGTATAATTATATTTTCTAAATAAGAGCTAATATTAACATATTCAAGAGATAGCTCATTACATTTTGACATACTGTACTTGGTAAGTACAGAATACAGCTATTAACTCAACAAAGAATTTAAAAGGGAAGAATTCACTGAATAAATATGGACTCCATATTTGCTTATTTCAGTAATATTTATTATCAAATATTAGACATGAATTCATGAGTTTGGTTTTGAATTCTAATTTGAAGATAAAAAAATCACATGGGAAATTTCTCATCAACATTTCCAGTGAATGACTACAAAATAGTGTATTAGATGAAAAAATAAATACCAAACAGGAAAAACTGTGAAAAATGAAGAACAATATAGCAGATATTTGATCTATGCTTTCTATAAAGCTATAGAATAAATAATCCAGTGATTATTTATTTTTCGAAAAATGCTACATTATAAAAGGTTAGATGATGATATTAGTAAAAAAATAGTAAGTTTCAATCTTTATACTCAGTCATCAACCTTGCACAATTTTAGATTTTCATTGTTTAATATGTTTATGTTATTTTAAAATTAAATTATTTATTCATTAGTTTCTTGGAAAACTTCACCTTCAACCATAACTACTACTTAAAAGATATTTGAAACAGACTTCTAATCAAATTTACTCAGGTAACCTTTAATAGTTTAAGCAGGTTAATTTTTAATGTCATTTATATTTGAAAGGTGCTCAAAATATTATACTATTAAATATTTAATAACATCATTACAAAAATTTCAAGTAATTCAAGCCCAAACCCCAGAGGCATCGGGATCACTACTTCTGGCTCTTGAAACACTAAACAAGTCCATTGAGATTTATACATTTTTTCATAATTTAATAATGCGGTTTAAGTTGTTGCTAGCTTTGCAAAAATATAGTGTAATAGCACAGATGTGACTGTTAATTAAAAAGTCTCTTGTGAGAGCAAATGGGTTCCTGGGTGATGTTTTGAGCAGGATTATGTCATTTAGAAAAAAATTCTGAGTACACAAAATTCTGAACTTATAAATATTATGTGCCTAAGAGACCTTCTTTTTTTGTTGTTTTTTAATCCCTAACCACCCTGCCAAGAGAAAAAAACTAGCGGTAACTTCCTTATCAGCCTGAGTGCTTTTTTACTTTCTTTAAGTGAGTCACTGTTGCCAGTGTAAAGATGTATGCTATGTTTTGACAATATGTTTATAATTTTTTAATTTTTTGTAAACAACAAAGGTGGCAGGTGCATTTGTGCATTCCTAGCAGTTTTCAATTCGGTAAGATTGGAAATGGCTAAAATTTTCCAAAATAAGAATCCCTACGTAACTGGTCAACTTTTACAAGAATTTAAATACAATAAGTTAACATGTCCTTGTAAATTACTATATACATATAAACATAATCCAAATGTTGGTTAGCTGTCAAATATTTTACACATTATATACCTCAAATTATCTTCCTTAAAGTATCAAATTTTACCAGTTATTTTATTAAAACATGGTGAATATATTTAAATAACTTGAATAAAATATATTAATATATGCATGAGAGAATGGATGATTATTAATATTAAGTATAGGTAGAGTAATACTATCTGCTAAAGCATCAAAAACTTTATGATTTCACAGTTAAAACACATTTCCATCATATAAAAGATTCCTGGAACAGAGCAAGCAGCTTAGTAGCAAATTACTTCATGTTTACAAGGGTTAATTCTCTCAGATACACCCACTTTTATGTACACACACACACACACAGCATGAGCAGACACAAACTCAAATGTGTGCTACATGCATACATGCATGTATGAGTGTGTGTATATTTAAACTTTACATCCTTACTATAAACATATAAGTTAGGAAACAACATAAAGTATAAATTTGATGATGTTTTTGGCAGATGCCATAATTTCAGTCACTTCACAAAAGAAATTTCCTCCCCCGTTAGAAGTCCCAAAATTTCAGCAAATAGGACATTGACTATTTAATGGTTTTGTAAGTTTCTTACTTTTTTGCTCCTGTCATTAAGAGTTCTATATGCCCATAAAAACATTTTTCAAAATAAACCACATGTCCTACTTTTCCAAACTCTTTTACAGTTATTTTTATTTGTCTTAAATGTTCTGCAGTGTCACTAGTAAATGCAATACTTAGGGTTCATTAGAATGCTTGGATTAGAACTTACACTGATTTTATTTCACTGTGGAAAATCTCAGTCAACATATGCTTAAATATTGTCTATTCCTATTCTTTCACTTAGCATATATTTATGCTTCTATATGTGTCAAAAAGAACAACACTGAGAAAAGTCAAAAGGAAGTCCGCTATAGAATATGGAATTATGCTTTAGATACCCATGTTATCTAGAATTTTTCTCTACTCATGATTTGTCTCTTCCCCTATTTACTTGTTTGATCATTTGTATCAGTATGGGTTCATGTATATTTGTTTCATATTTTGTGACATAATATAATCATATTTCTAAAAATTTGATGCACAGCTTATAGTGACTTTCTTCCAAATTTAGAATGAAATGGATGTAAATGGATGCTTTTATAGTAGAGAAACCTGAAAAATACATATTCTTTGAGATGATCAAAGGTCAGATCAACATTGATTATTTATGTTGATAGTCTTGGAACCTTGATATGATGTGGAAGAAATGATACTTTCCTTCATGGCTTTCCTCCCCAGACCCAAAACCTTGGTCTACTCATGAGAAAACAATATGTAAATCCCATTAGGCAGGCATTCTACAAAATGAAACAGCAGTAAAACAGGTAAGGACATGAAAAATAAGGCAAGTCCATGAAACTGTGAGAGTGAAGAAGATTCTAAGGACCTAGGCATTTGGTGCATGCCTGTAATTCCAGTAACTCTGGAGGCTGAGGCAGGAGGTTTACAAGGTCCATGCCAATCTTAGCAATTTATCAAGACACTCTCTCAATGTAAAATTTAAAAAATGGCTGAGAAGATAGTTCAGAGGTAGCGTACACCTGAGTTCAATCCCAGTACTGCAAAACAAAACAAAGTGGTCCAAAAAGATAAAACAACTCAATATGATATAGTAGAGAATCCTAAAACAGGAAAACCAAGATTAAATTAAAGCAATATAAATTAGTAGAAAGGTATTATTATATTAGTCATACCAAATGTTTCATACTAAAATGAGATGATAACCGTAGACAGAAACTGGTCAGAAAGTATTTATTGAATGTATCATGCATGTCTTCCCTAGCTTCTTATAATTCTAAAACTGTCCTCATAGTTTTTTTTTTAAATAAAAGGCATATGGACATGCAGAAATAATTAATTATACTTAAACTTTATTCCCATCTCATGACTCCCACATGAAAAATTTAGATAGAGGGAGTATGCAGAGTGCACATTTGGGCCAGACATCTATACTGTGGCAGGTCATGATTTTCTCTGCCTCCTGAATAAATTCATGTTTTGCTGAAAAACTCAGGTGCAATTAGGAATCAGTCACAGTTAAACTCTTCATTCTTATTTTTGAGAGTAGGAAGGGAAGGTAATAATGTGGTTCCTGGGGTGGAGAGGAAATAACAGACTGAGAATTAGAAGACATAGCACATTTTTACCTAAAGAGTTTCCAAATCCACTAGCTCAGAGCCTTTTTGAGGAATGAAAGAGGAAGGCGCTGGGAACCCCAAATGTGTTCAGCATTACACAAAATATCTAAGCTTTATCTATTTCAAAGTTAAAAAAAAATCACTACAGTCCTAGGTATTTGAATGGCTTAATTCGGCTGAGCAACTAACTTATGGTGTGTTAAAATCATCTCTGTTCTCATTTAATTATAAAACCACTCATGAAGAGTGAAATAAGAAATTCCCGTTAGTCAGGAATCAATAAGCCGTGAACTCAATATCTGAAACCTGCAGCACATATAGTTCAGAATCTAGATTTGCTTTTCATTTTTTCCCTTTTTTTAATCTTTAGCTCAATAAATTTGGTAGAAATGAAAATGTAAAGAAAACTCAGCTGGTCACCTATGGTTGAACATATGGTTCAAATTTTCATAATACCCTCAGATTCTGCATTTGTTTAAATTAAATTATTATGATATTCTGTTATTTTAGTGATTTAAAGTTATACAGATATTTCTTTTGACACTCTGATTGTAGCAAATGCCTCAGTATTTGAGTATACAATTTTTGAATAGTGAAATTTTTGTGACTTTCAGCTTCTTCGTTCACTTTTTCTTATTTGTTTTTTTAAGTTTATTTACAGTGATTGTGAATTAACTAGCCACATTAGAGAGAGGTATTATCAGTTAAATCAGACCAGAACTCTTGGGTGACTTTAATCACATATTTTTAGACATCAGTATGAAAAGACAAAAATGGAATATATTTTGGAAACTTTTTTTAGTTTGTCATGCTTTAATAATTTTAATCTCACTATATACATTGAAAGCAATCCTCCAATGATATAGTCCGTAAACTGTAAAGGTTTTGCATTCTCTATGCAATTTTGTTTAAAATCCATAAAAATTTCAGTACAAAAATACAAAATATGAAACTTTGACAATTTGTAGCAAAGTTTATTACTCACTCCTGTTTAGAATAAAATAAGAGGAAATAGTTGTTGAAAGTGGAGAGTTTATATGTTTGTTTTGAGAACAGTTCCACATGAGTCATCTTTTTGACAGCCACATGTAGTCATGCAACAAGCAATTAGAATAAAATCCAGAGTTGAAAGATAGAACTTTACATTTGATGGTTACGAACAGTCGGCTGGTTTTTTCAAACAAGGAGAAAGTGTGAGTTTGTCCATGAAATTAATGTATACCAAAAATACCATTATCCTAAAGGAACATCTAATCTTAAAATGCGTATTAGTTTTCTACTGCTGTGTAATAAATTGTCACAGACTGAGTGGCTTAAAACAATACCTGCTTTAAAACTACCAGTTCTGTACATCCAAATATAGCATGGTGTGGCTGCATCCTCAGCTCAGGAAATTGAGTTTCTGAGACTGAACTTATTTCTTCGGTGTCTGCTGACTGTTAGCTACTCTGAACTTCTAGTAGCCACCTGCTCTCTATCTTAAATAGTTTTCTCCATTTCAAGACAGACACAGATTATCAAATCCATCTCTTAGGCCAAATTTCTCCCTCTGTCAAAGGTAGAAAAAAAATATCTCTTTTTGAAATGGCTAAAATGATTAGTTTAGATCCATCCAGATAACCTTTGTGTGACTCATAACATGACATAAGAAAAAGAGTGATCTCTTACCATGTCCAAAGGTTTAGGGTAGCATACCTCTGGGAGGACATCTAGGGATTATGCTCATTATGGAATGGATTCTGAGACTCAGATAAAGGACCAGAGAAATACAAAGAAATGCAGGAAAGAGGAGAAGAACATGAATAGGGTTTTTTGTTGTTGTTGTTTTTGATTTTTACAAAACCACTGGTGATCAAAATGGTTGAGTTCACTTTAGTAAGAAATTTTGGTGGAGAAAGGAATCTGATGGCAGCAGACTGGAATATTAATTAAAATTACAGCAGCAGATTTCTCATTCAAGAAACTTGACAGAGAGGTTAGAATAGGGAAAAAATTAAAGTCAAGGACCTATGTGTCTTTGTTTTGAGGAGATGCAGTTAAGTAGAAGAACTAAAGAATATGCCAGAAAAGAAAAGGCAGCCCAATAAATTCTCACCTATAAGTTTAAAAATTAATGAGCCACATGAATAGAGAGTTAAAAAAAGAAACAATGTGGATTTGCTCTTTTTCATACAAAGTAATTTCTTGCTTGTTTAACAACAGGAAAGGGAATGGCTCTGGCATTTTCTCTGTGTGTTAACATTTCTCATGGTATGTATCTTGCAGTCCCACAAAGTATGTCTTAATTGCATTCTGAGCTTTTTCCCCAAACAAAATGGTCTGAAAAGCTGATCAAATATTTGTAATTACAACACTCCACAAAATACTTAGATATAGGGCTGGAGCAGTCGCTCAGCGGTTACAGCGCTTGCCTGGCAAACGCAAGTACTAGAGTTCGAACCTCAGCAACAGGTACACAAGGAACTGTCTGAGGAACGAAGGTCACATGAAAAACTAAATATAAATTACTTCTCTCTTTCTCTCTCTCACTGTCCCCATTTTAAAAAACAAAAACCTAGATATATGATTGGCATACATAATTAATTTACGAATTTCCTTACTTTATAATTTAAACTGTGAAGCATAAAGAAATTGATAGAATGACTTTCAGTGTTTTCTGTCATTTTATCAGCCAAAATTTCCCAAATATCTATTTTTTTCAGTGGCTTTTAAAATGAATTGTTTTCAATTTATATGGAATTGAATGTCAAAAGATTCAGAAAACAGCTGAATAAATTAAAGCATGCTTTTGTATGTAAAATATAAACACATAACTAATTATAAATCCAGAAAATATTTTCAGAATATTTGGTACCCTATTCTAAAAGAAAGATTTTTCCAAGAGTTGTCATTTCCATTACATGCACACAAACACACATGTACACACAGACTTTAAAAGACTTTGTGAATGATAATTTTGTACAGTAGAATTAAAGTCAAGTACTTTTAAGTGTAACAAGCCACACCCTGGGTAGTATGTCCAGTTTAACACTACATTCCTCTGTCTGTATCCCCCCAAAAAAGAAAAAAATCTGTAACCCTAAATGGATATAAATGTAAAAAAAAAAAAACCTGATTAATTTTAACACTGAGCAAAATCTCAGGACTCATTGCTACCAAAATTAAATAATTAGGAATTTCAGATTAATTCTGCTTCTAGGAAACAAGAAGTAAAATCAGAAGTAAAATCACAATGAAAGGAATTTAGTAACTAAAAATGACAATAATCAAACTGTTTTTAGTTCTATACATAATTAAGGTTAATCTTCAACAGCCATAGAATCTCGATTAGCACTAGGTATAGAACATGACCAAGTCTCTTTCTCTCCCTGGGTGGTGTACAAATTGAAGAAAAGACTACTTTATTTGATGTCACAGTTATGCTGTTCATGTCAGCATTGTTTTAAGTCTTTATTACCGTCTTTGCTTTTTGCCCTGTTCGCAGACTCTTGATGAGACTGGGTGTTAGGACACCTAGGATCCAGCCTTTCAAGGCACTGTATACACATGTCATCTGAGCAATTAGCTCATGGAAGGCAGAATAAGGGTCTTTTGGGGGAGAACCCCACAAATCTATTCCTTTCTCTTGCTTTACAGAGGAAATGTTTTCTTTTGCTACCCTTAAGCATACTTTTATTCCTTGTTTCTCAAACTGGAAAACATATTTCATAACATTGATAAAGGTTAATCACAAAAAGCAAAGCTATGTGAACCAGGAAGCAAGAATTTAACCTAGGAAAAGGACACCAAGATCTCTTAAGATTACAATAAACAGAAGTTCTATTAAAATGGTTTTATGACCTGTCAAGAATATAACCTACTCAAATGTAGAAATGAGGACAGAGTGTTTCGTGAAGAAGGACTCAAAGGAAAAAAGTGAAATTGATAATGTTAAAGTAATTGAGCACATTGAGAGGAGATTCATAGTTCTTTCAGAAAGTCTGAGATAATCAATCAGTGATAGGCATAAAATACCCACATGAAACGAAAATATTATTAATTCTAAAAAAATCAAGAAGCTTGCAAAAATGGTACAAGAAATAATGACAAATGATGCACATTATTTTTAAATATGATTTATAATCATAAAAAATGCAGCCACTGAAAACTAAACTGGAAAGAGGTGGAAGAGCATTGTAATGAGGGTGTTGTGAGGGAAACAGGTAAGAGGATATTGAACAAAAAAAGATGAATTCTCATCTTTCCTAGCTGTCTGTACGTGGCCTTTAATAGGGAAAAATCTAGGGATGGAGCGGTGGCTTGGCGGTTACGACGCTTGCTTGGCATGCACAAGTACATGGGTTCAAACCCCAGCACCCACGTACCTTTCTTTCTCTCTCTCTGTCCTTCTCTCTTTAAAAAAATAAAGGGAGAAACCTAGAAATGGTAATAGAAGTTGTACTAATATTTAGAAATTTGGTGAAACATACTAAAAGAAACAATTAAATGAATTGTAGAGGTTTGCCCTTTGGAAGTAGAAATCAGGTGTAGAGAATTGAAGCTATAATTGTTATTCTTCATCATTTATCCGATAGTACTACTATTTTAGCAAACTTATGCATTGGTAATACTTTAAGACTCATATTCCTACTGTCCTTACTTCTAGACCTGTAAAAGTTATCAACACAAAGATAAACAGGTTCTGTACTTACTTGGAATTGAAAAAATATTTGTTAAGAAATTTCCCTATTCTGTCAGTTATGATACTGCCCTAGCACCTCCGTTTGGACCATTGACTGACACAATACAAAGAAAGATTTATTTTTTTGTTTCCTAAGCACTGACTACTACTCATGAGACCAATCACTATCACTGATTATAACCAAGATTTACAGTAGTAAAACTGTATTAAAGTAAGACAGGATCATAAATTTCCTAGAACAATATATTTATTGAACTTTTCTATTGCTAATTTCTTATTTGAAATCTGAATAAGAGAAGAATATTGCATGCACTGGAGAATTAGCTCAGTGGTAGAGTGCTTGCCTGGCATTGCAAGAGGATCCATATTCGATCTCTAGTACCACATACACAAGTAAATAAAGGAAAACCAAAAATCAAATGAAATAAATTAACTCACTCTCTCTCCCTGTATCTTAAAAACAAGTGAGAGAGAGCTGCATATATCAAATTCATTTTCTTGGAGGTATACTAGCCTCAATAGAAATGAAAACATCTGTGTATGTATTCCTGTTTTCAAATAATTGGAATTATTTCTTCTATTTCTCCTTTAATTTTTTTTTCTCTTAGTAAAGAATTTTATTTTCTTCTTCCAGAAATATAATAGACACATTGTTTTCAAATAACAGCTAGAAAAAACCTCATCAATTGAAGAATGGAGAGTGCATTACATAATGAAATTACGTGTGTATCTCTGTTACCAAACAGATCTGCAGTGACATCTCAGGGCCTGTTAATGAGATTGTCTTATGTAAGGGAATCTGGTAATGGGATCATACCAAATTTGATTAGTTAGAGATATTGTTAACACAAATTAAATTAATTAATGTTCAGTATGCCCTTCATAAACAAAAAATTTAAAAATTAACTAAAAAGGTAGGGCAATACCAGTGATGAAATATATTTTAAGATCAAAGTTTAGAATTTGCAAATTGGGAGGTTGACAGAACAAAAATAGCTGTGTGTTTGAAAAGGCATTTGAAAGGAAATTATTTTCAAGCCCATTACAGCTGATTCTCCTTGATCATTTTAGGCTACATTAGGCAGGTCATCCGTATCTCTTGAAAGAACATGTAATATTCTCTTTTCTGAAGTGCTCTTATTCTACTTATAATTTGTTTCTCCTTCAAAACTACTAAACATCACAACTTGTATGTAGAATTCTTAAGTGTAAGTTGTTCCTACCATAGCCATTAATTTCCACATATAACGGCACCCTTATAGATGTAATTACATTTGTTTATCACAATAGCTGTGCTACTGGTAATGAAAATGCACACATCACAGAGCCCCTGTGACCTCTCTGGGAGAAATATTTTAGGTAAAAGTTCTTTAAAAGTCACACTGTACTATATTTCCCTTCATTCAATAAAGTATTGATGATTTTTTAATAATAGTTATTCAGGGTTCCAGTTCAGCTTTAATACGCTTTTATCACTGTGTCCACTTAAATTTGACACACATACAAATGTTCAAGTTAAAGTGGATACAGTATATTTGATTCAGTATTATTTGTGATAGAATAAAAATACAAATAAAATTCATGAAGTTTATTGTGTCAGAACCCTTGATAAATTAAAAAAAAATTCAAACAGAAATAATAATTTATATCCATTGCTCATTCATGGAATACTTACTGCCACATATTTCCATCAGTAATGTGATATACAGTAAATGCATACAAAAACAAATGAACAAGACATAAATACCAACAACTACAAGACTCACTTTCTACATGGGTGAATAAACTACATTTCTAGTAACTGTTTTCAGTAAGATCAGAAAAAAGTTAACAATGGCAGGCAAAAGTACATTTATATACAATAATCTTGCTGTATGATTTCTTTTTTTTCATTTTAATTATTAACTTTCTCAGAACCTTGTAATAAAAAATTATTATTTTTGAAAAATGCATTTCTTCCCAATTACAATGGTTCCTGTCTTATAGTCAAATTTTTCTATAGTTAATTTCTCAAAAGAGAAATATTATGCTGAGGTTACTATACAAGTCATATATGAGGAAAAAACATGCTTATATGTGTACACATGTTTTTCCTCATATATGATTTGTATGTATGTATATATTTATATACACATACATACACATCTCCACAGAAGACAGAAGTCTACCTTTCAGCTATTTGAGAAACAGGATTATTATAAACTTAATAAAGTGTTCTGCAGTGTTACATATCCCAAGTTGTTTAAATTATTCATTTCATATCCTAGTACTTTTCCCACACATATGCAACTTTATTGTTTTAAAGAAGTTGATTTATAAAAGTGTCATCAGCATAGTGCAAATTAATGATTCCAGCAAAACACATTTGTGATACCTTAGGTATATGACAGGCAATTAAAAAAAGTTGTATCGATTTGTCTAAAATGTTAAATGACATAATAGCCATACAGTAAAGTATTGAATAATTTAAGTAAATCAATGTTTTGTGAATTTTGTAGGAGTACAAACTGTCTTGGGTGCTAAGGTGAATCAATATAATAAAATAAAAATGAAGTGGTTTATAATGATGAATGTATGGGTTGATAATAACCAGAGGTAGAATCTCATTTAGCTACTGTAACAAACAACTTCCAGGCATCTTTTGTGCTCTATTCCCATCAGAAAACATGGTATTATATAGTCAATTGATATCAGCACTTAAATAGCTTTTCATTTGCAAGGCACCTAGCCTCAGCATAAACTAAACCTTTCCCAGTGTGTCATTAGTTATGACTTGATTTAGAATGATAATACATATTTACTACCATTAGAGCTATTTTGTGTGCTTTATGCGGTTGGTAAATAATGTTATATTTTCTGAGGAAATGAGATATGTTCATTTATTGTGTTCCTATACATTTGCAAGATTTAGGGTTTAGTATTTTTGTACTTTTACTGATCTCTTTTTACTCTTATTTCTAATGGAAAATATCTTGAGTAAATAATCCACTTGAAAATACTTATTTTTCATTTCATGGAACTGGATCTGTATGCCTTTTTAGTTTGCTCCTTTTGTTTAGAAAACAGAGGTATGGTAAAATACACATATGCAGGGGCACTATTTCTTATATATGTCTTTTGTGATTTGCAATATTTTTAAGATCTAATAAAATCTATGGACTCTTTCTACTGAGGTAGCAGGGATACAAATTCCTATACATTTAAGAGAATTCAGATATACTCTGGATTCTTCTCACACTCATACACAAAGTATAAAATGCAAACAATGAAAACAATCACAATGTGTAGTTCCAAAAACTATAAATGACTTCATATTGTAACTAGATATGAAATGATGAAAGAATATAGATTAAGTGCTAAAATTATTTTATGGCTAATAAATACCATTAGCTTAAAATTCAGAAGATCCAAAAAGAGGCCAAAGACACTAGATCATCACCAAGAAAATAAGAAAAAGAAAAGGAGGTATTTCTGAATAGGACATCCAGTTGGAAAAATGATTAATACCTGGATTACAGAAAAGGAGAAAGATGAGTCTGTCTTAGAATCTTGGAAGTAAATCATAGTAAGTTAGACATAACCCTGTGGCCAGGCTGTCTGGGACTGGATCTTTGCTCAACTATTTTATATTATGTCTTTTGTAAAATTATTTAGACTCTTAAAATTTCCTCATCTTTGAGGGGAACGATAGGATTTGTTTCGTAGGTCTGCTGTGGGGATAAAATGTTAAATCTTTGTGAAGTGGTCAGCAGAATGCCTGATCTTTATTAAGAAGAAATTTGATACTAACCTCCAGATATGCTCTAATGTATGTAGTAAACCTTTTACATGGGAGTTGCACTGAACTAGAATAGGCAAATGTTGGAGAAAGTTATGAGATGCATGTTTGGATGAACAGCCAGGTTAATTGGATTCTTTGTCCCTTACTTCTTTGCAGCAAATATTATGCAACAGAATCATCTTCCTGGAGGAAGCAGCATAAGGTATAAGGTATAGGTATTTTGGATAGAAAGCAAGGAAGATACTTGGATAGGAAGAAGTGAACTACAAGTTTCCATATCAAGAATATTATCATAAACATAATGTTCCTCTCCTATTTGTCACTGTACTCAGGGTATAGTAAAATTATATAATGCTTTCATAAAACAGAACAGTGGGAAGTTCAGAAAAAAACAATCCTATAAAGAGATCAGCTCAACAACCAGAAACTAATTAAATAAATGTTACTGTATAAAGCAACGGATACAAACATTAAAATGCACATAAGTAACTTTGGAGCAACTTGGGAGGGAAACATTTTGTAAGATAGCATGTAAGAGTTTTTTAACATTAACATTTTGTTGTGGGGGAAAAACGAATGCTTAATAATGAGCTGACTAGCAGAATGAGAAGAGAGTGAGAGAGAAATTTAATGAGCAGGAAAATGGAATGGGACAATTCTTCCAGGGTAAATGGCAAATGTACATAGAAATAAAATTGTGAAAGGAAAGTTAATATGTATACAAGTAAAGGCCTACATTTCAGAAGGCAAGGGTGAGAAAATTGAAGAGGAGGAAAATGAAACCCATATCTTCATTATACAGAGAAGAGTTAAAATGTTGACTAGCTAAAACTAGTAGTATAACTATGGTATGTTAAAGAAAACATATAAACAGAAAAATAAATAAAATAATTTAAAGCCCAACTCTGACATGTTCCCTGAACTCATAAGATTAATTTTCTTCAGAATATCCATTTGAGTAAAATATGTTAAAAATAGATATCCTGACTTTCTCCCACAGGGATAAAACTTCTTCATCTCAGTAGGTGGACATTATCAGCTGCTAAGACCAAAAATCTTAAGTTATGTTTTACTTTTTTCTGTATTTCAAGTGTATGTATGTTGCAATAACAAGTCTATCTCAATCTCATTTTGAAATATGTGCCAAATCTTAGAAATTCTCAACTCTTTCATCATTTGTACTTTTCTTCTAAGCTACCATCTTTAATTATCTGGATGTTTATCTAACTAATCATTTCACACAAATCTCAAGTTAGCTGGTTAAAAATTTAAGTTAAATAAAGTCATTCTTCTACTCGAAACTCTCAAAAACTCTTCTTCACATTTTAAATTAAACCAACTTGCTAGAGACTATATGATTTCTTTATAATTTTGTATTTGACTATCTTTCTTAATTTCATTTATCTTCAAACTATCTGAACTTGCTAATTTTTTTTTAAGAGAGAAGGACAGTGACAGAAACAGAGAAACAGAGAAACAGAGAGAATCCATTTTTACTGAGTTTTTCACCTCTGACACTCAGCTGTGTACATGGCACTGGGGTTTGAACCTGCATATTTGTGCATGCCAGGCAAGCACTGTAATAGCTGAGTCACCGCTCCAGCCCCTGACCTTACTCTTTCTTACGGATAGCAAATGTTTTTTGCCTTCTTTGGAGTTAGCATTTGCTTTTCTTTCTGCTCAAAATTCACATTACTTCCCTCTTGACTTTCACCATCAGTGTGATTAGTGAGCCTCGGATATCAACTCTCCTTTTCTTCCAACACTGACAGTCTGAGCACTATTACATCTTAAACACTCTAGAAGTAATTTCATTATGTCCTCTTATCTTATGCAAATAGATTATGACAAGAAGCTTCAGCATCTCATTTAACCAGTTACATCCCATATTCTCTACCACAAAACAATCAAAATATCTCTCATTCTCATCATCCTGGCATCCTTCCTAAGATCTCTCTACCACTCCTTCTGAAATCTATGGGTCATCATCTGAAAAATCTACTTTATCTTTCTTATTTTCTCTGAATTTTCCCTTAATCTTTGTGTTGCAATGAATCTGCACTTAAGTGTAGAGGCCAATGTTTCTTCACCCTTCTGCAGTGGTGGCTGTCTCCCATATGCCTCCAAAAGATCTTGAGTCATTGGCTGTGGATATAGAATACCTTTTTTCTCAATACTACCCTCCAGACAAGCTTGGCTCCATATTCCCACTTCTCTAAAAAACTCTAGATTCATAGTTCTATCATCACCTTATATTATCAATTATGATACTTTGTTGTTGATATTACCCTTATTGTTTAATGACATCTGCATCTATTTCATTATCACTCTCTACAAGCAATTTTTTCTTAATTCTTTATTATTACTATATGTATATATAGATGATCCTCAATTTATATTATTTTCCAATAAACCCAAAATAAGTTGAAAATGTTGTAAGTTCAAAGTACATTAAATAAACCTAACTTACTAAATAAATTAGCTTAGCAACACTGTTCCCTTTAGAGTATTGATTGAATTCCATCAGGATGATGTGGCTGATTGGGAACAGTGGCTTGTTGGCCTGAGTTGGTATTCTCTCATCAATAGAGTACCTTGTCACATATCAGTAACCCAGGAAAGATTAAATTTCATGGGTGGTATTTTTATTTGATATTTAGAATTTTTGCACAATTGTAAAGTTAAAAATAAGTTAATTCAAACCATCCTAAGTTGGGGACCATCTATAAATGATCCTCCCTGTACACTGACTTTGAACATTATTGAGTTCTCTCATTTGGTACTCTTTTTTGTTCTAATTGTTTTTTCTTTACATATGTATGATAGACTATTCAATGACATAATTAGAAAGTGTGAAGTATAATGTGTTCTAATTCAGTCCCCAGTATTTCCCCTTTCCCTTCCTTTCTCCCCCTGTTTTTTTAAATATACATGACAAGAGAATATATAATGGCATAATTATAAAAGCATGGAATGTAATTGGTTCTAATTCCTTCCCCAGTATTTTCCCTTCCCCTCCTTTCCTCTACTCCCTGTTCTCTTCCCTCTACTCTACAGTGATCTTTGTGTTCTTTACTAATAGTTTTTTGTTTTCAGTAGCGTCATGTTGATGTACATGTTGATGTGATCCACTGTGGTACGTTCATATGTGAACTTACGAAAGTTGAGTCTGATTTATTCCACATTTTTCCCTATCTCATCCTTCCTCCCTCTGCTTCTTTCCTCTTCATTATTCCTCTGATCTTTACTTTGGGTTAGCCTTCCCATATCAGAGAACACTTGACCTTTGGCTGTTTGAGACTGGTTTATTTCATTTAGCATGATAGCCTCAAGTTGCATCTATTTGCTCTCATTCCCCCATTGTCCAATCTCTGATTACTAGCATTTGAGATTCTTTTAATCCTTCTATGCCTCAGACACTTCAAATCTCTTTTTCCACTAGTAGATAACACGATCAATGATAACACCTTCTCTTTCACATAATTCTTGACTCCCATTTTTTCCTCAGTGTGTAAACTCACTTGGCCAAAGCATGATTTTTCTCTTAAATCAAAATATCTTCCTCTATTTCTATATCCATGAAATTGATATGTCTTTTTTTCATTGAAGACATAAACTTTGAGTAAACTAGAAGTCTGTACAACAATCATACTTCTTTAGATCATTCATCTCCAATTCTCTTAGCTGACTCATACCCAATTTATCAAAACTATGACTCTTCTCATATCCCTAATTTCAAGAGATCCCTTTCTTTGATTTACTCTTTGAAACAATTGAAAAACATTTGGACTCAAACAGACACCAAATACCACATGTACTCATCCATCAGAAACTGTATATTTCACTCTGGATTTCCAACTGATAACGTAATAGACCAGCAAAGTTATTATGCCAAGATTTATCTTCTACACCCCATCCCCCTTCTACTTAAGCATATTTCATACTGATTTAACCATCTTACTAATTTTACATTAGTGTAATTTTATTCCTAAGAACATACAAGCTCATCACTCTGTTTTACATAATAAGAAAAAATGAAATCAACAACAATAGCAACAAATTGCTCGTCAGTATTTCTTTCAATCTACTACCACCAAACTTGTTTTCTCCTTATTGTAAAATATCTTATTATTCTCTTAAAAAACATTCAAAATTGGTTCTTGTCCCCAAGTATCCACTAACAATTGTTTTCAGATATAATGTTAGCAAATGACATGAATATTTTATGACATATTAACAAAATATTAATTGATAAAATAATAACATAGTAAGTCAATTCAAAGTCTAAAGAAATAGTACACACAAGGCAGTTTTGGCATTGGAATGATCTTCCTCACTAATCACATATTTCTAGGGCTATAGGGAAGTAAACTATTTGATTTGTGTCACTGTTCTTGATGGTCTTTTGAGAAAAAGAAATAAGTGCACATCATCAAGTTATGCTAAGTAACGTAAATTAAATCATACCAAGGAAGATAGATAAGTGCATAGATGTATACTTATATACAGAGACACAAAGGGCAGCCCCACATATTGATCAATAAAATTTCATATGAAGTCAGTTTATTAAAATATGTGACAAATAATATTTTAAACTAAAACTCATTTACTGTGCACATGTATGTTTTTCTCCAGGGCACCAGTGCTCAGTTGCTTCGTGGTTTCCAACATCTAAACAATTTTTCAAAGTCTGGAGGTTTGTTTACATAAAGCCATCAACCAGAAGATTCCAGTATCATTTGAGAATGCAAAACATGGATACAAATAGCATTTACTTACATATAAAATACATCTTGTTTTTCATAATTCTGTACTCATGGAGGAGATTGCAATATATTTAGCCAGTCCTTTTAACTTTACCTTAGTTTTCAAAATACTCATAGAAAATCTAATGTTAATTTTAGAATAGAAAATATGTTGGTTATCTTAATAGTACATATTGAAAAACAGCAAAAATTAAACTAACAATAAATTTATTTATAACTTAAACATATTTTATGTGTAATATATATAAAAGGATATATATATATATATATATATATATATATATATATATATATATATATATATTACTAAAATATTTATGTCTTCCTAAATAGTTTGGGAGCTGGATAGAATCCTGGCAATTATTCTTATTTCAAAAGCATTGATCCTTATTTGTATGTCTTTTGAGATTTTAAATTAACATACACTGAGAACATATTTTTAAACTCAATTTTCCCTTGAAGCCACATCAAAATTTTAGTAAATATGTAGAAAATACATTTATAATATTAGTAATTATGATAATATGAACTTATTGACTATCACCATGATGAGAGAAAACATCTATGGCAAATAACTGAAAGACTGTCAATAACACCACTCTGCTCCAATCATTACATTGACAGTTTAGAACATCTACTATAGCTGCAGAAACAATCCAGTCAATAAACTGGTCAGATCTGAACTGAAATTTCTCAACAGAGGAAACCAATCAAGCCAATGAATATATGAGAAAGTGTTCTAAATCACTAGTAATCAGAGAAATGTAAATCAAAACTACATTAAGATTTCACCTCACTCTGGTCAGACTGGCAATGATGAAGAATATGAATAATTGATGCTGGAGGGATTGTAGGGAGATAGGAACACTAGCACACTGTTGGTGCAACTGTGGAGTGGTATAGTTGCTCTGGGAAATAGTTTGGAGATTTCTCAAAAAATTCAGGATGAGTCCACTGTATGACCCATCTATCCCTCTTCTGGGTATTTTCCCAGAAGTGCTAGCATCAGCACATTTACAGTGACACAGCATATATATATATATATATATATATATATATATATATATACACACATATATACATATACATATATACACAGAATATATATGTATACATATATATACATACTGTATATATATATATGTATACATAGTATGTATATATACATACTATGGAGTTCTACTCAGCTATTAGAAACAATAATATTATGGCCTTTAAAGGCAAATGATGGCATGGAAGAAAATACGCTGAACAAAATTAGCCAAGGCCAGAGACTCAGGGTTCAAATATTTTCCCTCATTTGTGGAAACTAGAGTAAATCCCAGGCTTAGGTGAAAGGTGAAGCTCATTTAGTACACTTACCACCAAAGTTGAAGCAACACATAATCTAGGGGAACCATAAATATGTAGGGGTGGGAGGGAAGATGGAGAGATCATAGTGAGGAATCTGGGGGGGGATTAACAATGTTGCTCACTCTCAACTCCCCTGAGAAGTCAAATAATACTTATGCAAACATTTAATTCTTGAAAATGCATAAAAGACATTTATATCTGTTATGAGGGGAGATATAGAAGACTCAAGAGTTTGGGGTGTGAGTGATGTGGGGGTGATTCTGGATTAGGATCAGGGGCATATCATATTGTTACTACATTTGCATTTACTATTGCAGAACAACACAAGTCAATAAAATTTAAAAAAAAGATCCTTTTTGCAAATTTTCTCCCCCTCAATAAAGAATGAAGTGTTTTCACTGAAAGACACATGAGTTCCCTAACCTAGCCATATAGTCATTTATTATCAAAATTCCAGTGAAGACAATGTAATTCTTAAGATGTATGTGATGAAAAACTAGGTCATGTACAAAGGAATAAGAATTAAATAACCATCAGTGACAGACTTGTAACTGACAATAGTTTGTAGACTCAGTCCTGTCTGATAAATATTTTTAAAATGGCCCAATTTTTGTAGTTTCTTATCATCTGAGAGGGATTTTGAAGGACAAAACACAAAGACTACAACATAAAAGAGTGCTTAGATTTAATTTCTAAGTCCAGATGGGCTCTGTTTGGGGTTATTTGCACAGGAAATTGATAAAAAGCAAACAGATTGGAAACCTACTTTTTTTCCCCACTGAAAATATTTTGAAAGAGCTTTAAGCTAGTCTGCAGAAACCAGTGAGTAATTTGTGTCAACCAGCACCAGTAAACACTTGGTTGCGAACCACTTATGGACATAAAGGGTACAGAGGATTTAGGAAAGGAATGATCACTTAGAGAGTAAAACCAAGATCAACAAACAAGGGACATGGAAATATCTTCCACAGCGGAACAGGACTGATAAATGGGTTAACAAGGAAGTTTTCCTCCTGGCTTAGTTAAAAGTTTCCATAACTCTTGTCCAGTTAAATAAGATAATAGCTAAAGACAAGTTGTTTAAGTGTGTTATGATGTGGATTAAAGTTGTCCCCCAAAAGCTCAATAGCTGAGACGATACAGAGAAAGCTGAGAGGTGAAGTGACTGGGTTATGTGAGCCTTAATTCAATCAGTAAGTCAAACCCCCATCCCCATAGGGCTTAAAGGGTGACTATAAGCTGGCATGGTGCGGCTAAAGGAGGTGGGTCATTGGGGGCATTCCAATGGGATGTATATTTTGTATCAGGTGAATGGAATCTTTCTCTTCTTTCTTTCTACCCTTTCCTCCCTCCCTCCATCTCCCTCCTTCTCTGTCTCTCTCTCTCTCTGTCTCTCTCTCTCTCTTTCTCTCTCTCTCTCTCTCTCCCGCCTCCTTCCTGGCAATGCCTTGAGCCATTTCCCTCTACTACACTCATTCACCATGATGTTGTGCCTCACCTTGAGCCCCAAGGAGTGGAGTTGGCCTTCTGTGGACTCTGACCTCTAAAGCTATGAAATTCTAACTAAAGTTTTTCTCCTAAAATTATTCTTTTAAGGTTGTTTAGTCACAGCAACAAAAAAGCTGACTAAAACACAGTGATGTCTTTGTTTTCCTTTCCTTAAGCAGTATGTTGTATTATAATTACCTATTTCAAGCAAATAATTGCATATTTGGTGTGAAGGAGTAATGCTAATAATCTTTTTTTTTTTAAAAAAAATTTTAAATGTAATCAGACTGCAAGGAAGATCACACAGTAGCCAGAAACTCTAAAGTGAATGATAAATTTGTGTGACTGCCATGTGAATATAAAGACATATAGGAGTATTTGGAACTTTCAAAGAGAGTGAATCATGGTACAGATAGCTACATGCCCAATAATATCTCTTCTTACAGTGTAAAATGGCGTTTAGTAGGCTATGGTTCCTCTGACAAGGGTCTCATATCCAGAATCTACAAAATCCTCAAAAATGTCAACTACAAAAACACTAACAGCCCAATTAATAAATGGGCCAAAGAGCTAAATAGAAACTTCTCACCAGAGGACATTGATCAAGCCAATGAATACATGAGAAAGTGCTCTAAATCATTAGTAATCAGAGAAAAGCAAATGAAAACCACATTAAGATATCACCTTACACCAGTCAGAATGGCAAAGATGAAGAAAATAAACAACAATAGATGCTGGAGGGGCTGTGGAGAAATAGGCACACTAACACACTGTTGGTG
>PVKS010009064.1:27581-65589 GCA_004027875.1 Aplodontia rufa | reverse complement strand
TGACATGATCCTGTATCTGGAAGATCCAAAAAACTCCATCAGCAAACTGCTTGAACTTATAAGCAGATTTAGCAAAGTGACAGGATACAAGATCAACACCCGTAAATGAATAGCTTTCCTGTACACTAATAATAATAGGACTGATGAAGAAGTCAGGAAATCAGTCCCATTCACAATATCTTTGAAAAGAATTAAATACTTGGGAATTAATCTTACAAGGGAAATCAAAGATCTCTACAACGAAAATTATTGGTCATTGAAGAATGAAATCCAAGATGACCTAAGAAGATGGAAGGATGTCCCATGCTCTTGGTTAGGCAGAATTAATATAATAAAAATGACCATTCTACGAAAAGCTTTATATAGATTTAATGCTATCCCTATTAAGATACCTATGTCATTCTTTATGAAAAAAAGCATAGAAAAAGCAATTCTCAAATTCATTTGGAACAATAAGAAACCTACAATTGCCAAAACATTACTAAGCATGAAAGACAAATCAGGTGATTTTGCCATACCAAATCTAAAACTATACTATAGTGCTGTAGCAACAAAGACAGCATGGTACTGGTATCAAGATAGGAAAGAAGACCAATGGAACAGAATAGAAGACCCCTAAACAAACCCTCAAATCTTTAAACATCTGATTTTTTACAAAGGGGGACAAAATAACTTGTATGAACTTTAGGGAACAAACATTGGCATTACAGCATTTTGAATTTCAGAGTGTATAGTACCCCTTGTTACAAAAATAATTTATTCTGCTAATTTGCCTTTGAGGTTTTGCATTCAAGTTCCATGGCTGATCTTGCTTGTTTAACTGGGTTACCAAATTCTTCCAGGAGTTTTTGATCTCTGGCTGCAGCTCCCCCCCCCCTGCTTTTTTCCTTTAACTGAATTCTCGTGGCTTCTCATGAATTAAATTATTTTGATTTTAGCAAGACAAATCTGTAAAGTCCTACCTGGAGTTTTAAAGATTATATGAAATCTGTGTAAAAGCTGGAAAAAGTGCCATGAGTTAATGGCATAGAACATGTTGGTATTTGATACTCTCCTCCTTTACCTTACATAAATATCTCTATGTGTTCCAGGATTTTTCAGTCCGCCCAAAGTTGTGTTTTATACATAACTTGTATGATATGTAAGTTACACATTTTATTTTGAATGGACAATGTTCTCAGAAATTTCCTTCAATATAGTATTTTCTGTCCTATTGGCAAATGATGAAAAATATTATGAGGTGTATTTGGTATCATTCATAGATGCTTGTCTTATGATAGAATGGAAAAATCTCAAGAAAATCATGTCTTATTATTTGATTTTGTGTGTGTGTGTTTTAGTAGCTAAAGTCCAATAAAAACTGTGAGCTTTAAACTTTAGATATTCTTATTAAATGATAAATGAAAATATCTGGAAAATATTACTGTAGACAAAAGTAGCCTTGAGTTTGTGAACATATGAATGTAATTTGCTTTAATGAACACCCCCCCATAGGAATGACATAGTTAACAAACATCAAAGGAGAAAGGTAGAAAGAAGATAGAAGAAAGAATGAATAAGGTGCTTGTCACATTTATTACAGTATCCAGAATATAATTTATAGGTGACCTATTTAATAATATGAGATGATCAATTTTTAGCAGTACATAGATTAGTACTATGAAAATAATATTTGCTAGGGCTGGAGCAGTGGCTCAGTGGTTATGGCACTTGCCTGGCACACACAAGGACCCGGGTTCATACCCCAGCACCATGTACACAACAAGTGTTGGATCAATAAAAGTTAAATGAAAAACTAAATAAATTTGATTCTCTCTTTCTCTCTCTCACTGTCCCTCTCTCTTTAAAAAACAAATAAATACTATTTGCTAAAATCAGATTGTGAAGAGGAAGAAGAAAAAATTACTAATTTTACCATTGCTTACTAAAGAAAATACACTTTTGCTAAAAAAATTATAAGACTGATAAAAACATTGACTAATATAAAAATAAAATGAAATTTTTCTAAATATTATAATGATTACAGAATAAAAGAGCCAAGAAATCAAACTACAAAGAAAAAGACTTGTAGAAACACTTAATACATTTAGAAACCAAATATAAAACCACATAAGAAAACCTAGATCAAATATGTTTGATTATTATGAATATCTGTGGGCTAAAATCATCTATTGCAATAAAAATGCTTTAGACTGACTTCTAAAACAAAGAAAAATCTATGTAAAATATAAAAGAAAAGTAATTCAAATTATTGAAAGTAAAAAACAAGTACAAATGTAACTAAGCAAAGATGTTTGGAAACTGGTCAGGGCAGCAACATTACATAAACCCCAAAGTATTAAAAGAGCAAATAAAAGTACCTTATCAGAGTACAACTCAGACTGGGCATAGAGAGTTATGAATGTCAATGCACTTAATAAAATGGTGCGAACATTCATAAAACAGACGTTGGAAGAAATGAGAAAAACAGAATTGTACTAATATTAAGAGTTGAAATATTTTCTTTTAGTGTTCCTTGACAGATCATACAGGGTAAAAAGGATTAAAGAGACACAAATAACATAATAAAATAGATTTGATTTTTATATAGTACTATTGACTGAATTTTGTACTCTAACTTTATATGTACTCTAACCCTCAAAGTAACTCTATTTAGAGAGGAGACCACAAAGGTGGGGCCCTAATCTGATAGGAGTGGTGATTTTATAAGAAGAGAGTTCTCTACCTCTGAACTCAAAGTAAAGACCACAAGAAGATATAGGGAGAAGGTGGCCATTTACCAGCAAGGAAGAGAGCCCTGGCCAGAAACTGAGCTCTTTGGGAATCTTCATCCTTGAATTTCCATATTTAAATTTCTGTTGCGTAAATATCACCTATTCAGGCTGCTTTGTTATGGCAACCCAAGCTGATTAATACAGATAGCTACCACTTTATCTGAAACTAGAAACTCATGATGTTCTTTCCCAAATGCCAATAGGATTGGCATAAATATTACCCATATTCTTGGCCACAGAGGAATTTTTTTAAAGAAAGAGGAACAGTGAGAGAGAGCAAAAGAGAAAAAAAATTATTTTTGTTTAGTTTTATATGTGGCCTTCGTTGCTCCAAGACTTCACTATGTATGTGGTGTTGGGGTTTGAACTCACGTACTCACGCATGCTGGGCAAGCGCCATAACTGCTGAGCCACCACTCCAGCCCAAAGGAATTTTTTTTTTTTTGCTATAAAAATAGATTATACAGGGGGCTGGAGTGGTGGCTCGGTGGTTACTGTACTTGCCCAGCATCCACAAGTACACGGGTTTAAACCCCAGTACCCACTTACACAACTAAGTGTCAGAGAAACAAAAGCCATTTGAAAAACTCAATAAAAATTGATTCTCTCTCTCTCTCACTGTCCTTCCCTCTTAAAAAAAAATAGATAGTACAAACATTGTAATTGTAATACATTAAAATGGGAAAATAACAAAGAGAGAAAACGATGTTCATATATTTAGGAAATTAAACAAACTAATCATTACACAGCCCTTCACTCAAAGAGGAGATATAAACCCGAATGTGCACTATCTTAAAATAACAATAATAAAAAATCATCAATACAACTAAGTTGGTCCCAATAACAATATGCTGACTTACATATTAATATAAGTAAATCCAGAAATAATGAAAATAAAAATTCAAACATCTGACACAGAAAATCAGAAAAGAATCATCATAATGAGCCAAATGAGAAAAGAAACAAGGAATTAAGGAGACACTGAGAGAGATAAAGATAGAAAGAGAGAGAGAATAGCAAAAACCAGTACTTCAGAAAGTAGAAAAGCTAATAGGCAAAGTTAAAGTCTGGATCTCCAAAAAAAAAATTAAACCCTCTAGTCATGTTTATCAAGAAATAAAGGTCAGAAAACACAGAGTAAATAACCCAGATTCTAAGGCAATTCAAAGAATCATAAGAAATTAATCTTTTCAATGCTAAGAAAATAAATTTGAAAATATGAGTGAAATAGATTTCATATAACTAAATATAATTTGCCAAAATACACTCAACCTAGACAGTAAAATCTAAGCAAATTGAGTTTCATAGCAACAGTTGGCAAAGGGTTGGTTCCCTTCCCAAATCACTACACCTAATAATTCCATAAATGAAATCTATCAAGTCTTCAATGGACAGAGACTGTAATTTTTAAAAAATCTCAGAAAATAGATGATAAAATTCTAAGTTTTTTTATGAGACAAATATAACATCAATATCAACATTAAACATAATTTTTGAAATATGAAAACTGAAGAACAGTTTCACTTATAAATGTTATAAAATGCAAAATAAAAATTATCAAATAGAAATTAGAAGCATCATAAACTTTAATACATTGAAACCAAGTGGTGCTTATCTAAAAATTACAAGGGTGTTTCAATATTAGGACTTTATGAATATAATCATCATAGATTTGAAAAGTCATTTGTCATAACTCAAAATATTCTTACCAAAAGTACTCAATAATATAATATCTCAATACCAGTTCAACATCATGCTTAAATAGTGCTAGAAGCATTCTTTCTGTCAGGTAGAAAACAAAGATGTTCACTATCATCAGATTTTTTTGCATTATAATATTAGTACTTTCTCATGCCATTAAAAAATTTAAAAAAATGTGACAATTGAAAAGAATGACAAACAGAAGCAAATGTCATTCCTCCACAAGATACCCGTTTAACACAGGAGTTCTTCTGGGGGAAACAGCAACAGGGGAAACCCAAGCTGGGCATCCATGATTGGGCATTAGCTCTGGATAACTAAGTATATATACATTGGTTATTGATGGTTGGATAATGTTTCCCCCTCAATTGTATCTCTGTATAAATCTAATAAAAACTAATAAAAAAAGACAATGAGAAAAATCTGTGACAATACACATTTGTATATCTAGAAAATTCTAAAGTAATAACTAAAATTCCTCAAATTAAAAATAGTTCAATCAGGGGCTGGAGTGGTGGCTCAGTGGTTATGGTGCTTGACTGGCATACGCGAGTACACGGGTTCAAACCCCAGCACCATGTACACAACGAACTGTCTGAGCAAAGAAAACCACATGAAAAACTAAATAAGGTTGATTCTGTCTTTCTCTTTCTTTTATTGTCCCTCTCTCTTTAAAAAAAATAGTTCAATCAATTGATCAGTTAAAAATTAATATGTACATACCAATTGGCTTGTACATATACCAACTCCAGTGGTAGAGGTTATAACAGAATAAATATATTACGTTTATTTTTGCAACAAAAGTATTTTAAAGTACTTCGGAAGTTTCTGCTTCTGAAAAAATGCAATGGATGATTTTTTCCCTATACGTTTATTAAGTCAAACAAAATACCCTTTACATTACTATAAAATACCAGAAGGCTGTGAAAGGTGGCAAGAAGAAAGCACACTGGCTAAGCATCTTGGTACCAGAGAGAAGCCTAGCGTCAGAGCTCTAGGATTTCTTTGCCCTCCCACCTTGAAGAAAGAACCAGTCAACATGAAGATGTCGGACAAATAAAGTCTGATAAAAGCTTGAACTTTCTAGACTAAAAAGTGAACAAAGGGACAGTCTAGCAAGACAGAAAACTTCTAGATAATGACATCTACTCCAGCCAACCACCACAGGAAAAATAATGAGCCTCTGCTCACTTCTAGGCTCACTTCTAGCCATGCCAGCAAAGGCAGATCGGAGAGCCTAGTCTTTCAAACTCTCTGTGCTGGCTGAAATGAGCCACTCTAAACTGTGCACACTCTTCGATCTGGTGGGACAGTAAAACATGGCCAGCCAGGGAGTTGGAATGCTCAGCTCCATCAAGGAGTGAGGAGGCGTCTCTCTACCTCCACACTGGGGCAGTATAAGAAGAGATCTAGATGGGAATCAGGATTTTCATCTCCATCCAATGCACAGTCAGTGGAGACCACCTGGGAAGCCTGTTACCAGTTCCCTGAGAATAGAGATTGAATTTTGTCAACTGTCTTTTTCTGTACCTATTGATATGGCATGTGACTTTCCTTCATTAGCTTTTTGATGTGATGGTTTACAAGAACTGATTTTTGAATGTAAGCCAGCCTTGCGTGCCTGAAATAAATTTTATTGGTTTTCTTATACTTCTATTTTCCATTGTACAAAATTTGTGTAATTTCTTCCTTATATGTTTGGCAGAATCTACCTGTGAAACCCTCTGGGCCCAATGCTTTATTTTTTGGAAGGTTATTAACTATTGATTCAATTCTTAATAGAAATGATCTATTTTGCCTTGTGTAAGTTTTGGTAGATTGTGCCTTTTGAGGAATTTATCCATTTAATGTATCAAATGCATGGGCATAGAGGTATTCATAGTGTTCCCTTGTTATGCTTTTAATTCCCAATGGATAAGTAGTGATCTCTCTTCTTCTATTTTTAATATTGTTAACTTGTGTCATTGCTCCTTTTTTCTTGCTTACCTTGGCTAGGAATTTATAAACTTTATAGGGCTTTGGAAAAATTCAACTTTTGATCTTGTCAATTTTCTCTATTGCTTTCCTGTTTTCTATTTTATTGACTTCTGTTTTACTTTTTGTTATTTATTTTATTCTGTCTGCTTTATGTTTATATTATTATGTTAGTTTAGTGTTGCTACGGCAAAAATACTTGACAAGGAAAACTTAGAGAAAGAAAAGTTTACTTTAGCTTATAGTTTCATAGATTTAGTCCATGATGGGCTGACTCCATTCCTTTGGGTCTATGGTAAGGTATCATCACATCATGGCAGAAAGGCATGACAGAGGGAAGCTGCTTAGACCATGGCAGCTGGGAAGCAGAGAAAAATGAGAGAGAGAGAGAGAGAGAGAAGGAGGGAAGGGACCACAGGGATAATGAATCTCTTCACGACACACCCCTACCAACCAACCTCCTCTCTCCATCCTTCACCTGCCTACAGTTATCACTCAGGCCATTCAAAGTAGGATGAGTCTTATTAGGTTACGGCTCTCACAATCCAAGTGTTTATACCTCTGAACATTCCTTCTTTTACACAGGAACTTTGGGAGGACACCTCAAATGTAAACCATAACATTTGACTTCTATCTCTCCAAAACTCATGTCCATCTAGTAATGCAAAATGTACTTGTCCATCTTTAATAGTTCCATAGTCTTAACAGTTCCAGCATTGCCCCAAAATCCAAATTCAAAGTCTCCTCTGAGACTCAAGATAAACTCTTCTTTGTGAGTTCCTGTAAAAATCAAAAGCAAGTTGAATATGTTCAATATAGAGTGGCACAGAGTAAACATTCCCATTCCAAAAGGGAGGAATGGGAGCACAGAAAGAAAGGATGGGACCAAAATAAGACCAAGACCCAGCAGGGCATACAGGTCCTTTAAGACCACATTTAGCATATAGGACACATTGTGGTAAGATATTGTTTCCAAAAGGCTTGGACAGCCTGTCCCTTGGCCTAGCTGTTTGTAGCTTACATGGATCCTCTTTTGCCCTGGTTCTTTCCACAGCCATCAGATTTTTTTTTTTTTTTTTTTTTTTTTTTTTTTTTAGCAGATAGCCCATGCTACCAGCATCTCATAATTTCTTGTGTCTCCATTCCAGCTTTGGCTTTACCTTTACAGTTTCATGCATTGCCCTGTCAGGGGCAGCCCACAGGGATTCTGACCCAGTTATGTTTTGCCTGGCTTTCTGGATCTTCCTTTGTCATTATGGTGGAGGCCTTGATAACCCCCTAAGTCAGAAATCCTGCATTCCTGCAGAACCAGCATCACATGGATGATGCTAAAATCTACCACCAGTTGTGCAGTACCTGGTACTCTGGGATCATGGCCTTGGCAGCCTCTGAATGCCTGGGTGGCTCAGAATGGTAAAAAAAAAAAAAAAAAAAAAAAAAATACTTCCTAAGCACCACTGTGCAAGCAGGGTGCCCCCAAAATGCCTTCTCAAAGAATTTTTCCTTACATTTTTTAACCTGCAATGAGGGTAGTCTTGCAAATTCCTGCGAAGCCCTCAAGCCATCCTTTCTAGTGTTTCTGTCCAAAATACTTGGCATCACTTTAGGGGCTATAATCTCTTTATGAACCACAACTTTCTTGGCCCCAGTTTAAAATGCACTGTTCTAGTCAAACTGCTGAGTTTTCTAAATCCTTCAGCCCCACTTTTTGCATCTGATTCTCACAGTAAACTTAGGATCTTGAAAGCAGAGGGAGAGAAGGTAGGGGAGGGGTCGACAATAAAAATGAACCTTGTCCAGAGCACATACCTTGTGACCCACCCCTTCCAGCCAATGTTCACCTACCTGCAGCAGCAAGGCAGGCCATTCAAACTAGGATGGATTTATTAGGTTACAGTTCTCACAATCCAGTCATTTCTACCTCTGAACATTTTTTCTTTCACACAGGAACGTTTGGGGGACATATGATATCCAAACTATAATGATTGTTCTTCTTTCTATAGTTTTCTAAAGTGGAAGCCTAGGTTATTGCTTTTGGATGTATCTTTTTTTTCTATACTATGTATTTGGTGCTAAAAATTACTTTCTATTTCTCCTTGAGATTCCATTAATTTTGTCTGATATATTCTAATGCTTCTATTAGATAAATACACATTGAGGATTATTATGTCTTCTTAGAAAATTTATATCATTTTCATTATGTAATGTTTTCGTTTCTCTCTGATTGAATTCTTTATTCTGAAGTCTGCTTTGCCTGAAATGAATATAGTTATTGCAACATTCTTTTGATTAATGTTATTATGGTATATACATATATATAGTCCCCATACATTTTTTTAAAAAATTATATGTCCATGCATTCCTTATAAGTAAAATACAGTTACGTCTTATTTTTAACCTGTTTGCAAGTCTTTATATTTTGTTAGTGTAATTAGACAACCAAATTTTGTAGTGATTGGTGATATAGCTGGGTTAATACCTATCATATTTATAACTGTTTTCTATTTAATGAACTTGTCCTTTGTTTATTTTTATTCCTCTCATTTCTGCCTGTTTTTGATACACTTGAGAATTTTTTATTCCATTTTTCTCTCCTTTCTTAACTTTGACTTCTTCAAACTAATTTTAGTTGCTGCCCTAGTTTATCATACATATTTGTAATTTATCTAATCTTACTTTCAAATTACATTATACAGTTGCATGAGTAGAGCAGATACCTTTTAAGAGAATACTTCAAATCCCCCTCTTATGCTTTATAATTTTTCTATCATTATTTAACTTGTTAAAAAGCTGTAATTATACTGTTGCTACTATTATTTTGAATAAATGGTTACTATATTAGAAAATAACAGGAAATTTCCATTTTTAAATTTAAGTTTCACTGATTAAACAGTGTCACTAATTATTCAAATTCCTCTTTTGCTAAGATTTCCCACTCCTTTCTGGCTTCTTTCAAAATTTTTTCTTATCTTTTGTTTTCTATACTTTGAATATGTTATTCTTAGGTTTGTATTTTTTGGTATTCATCATGCTTGGTGTTACTCTGAGCTTATTCGTGGGTTGAGTGTCTGTCATTAATTTTGGATATTTCCAAGCTATTTTACTTGAAATATTCTGCTTTCTCTTTCTTTTTTTCCCTTCTAGGATTACCATTTTACATACATTATACCTTTCATAATTATCCAACAGCTCTTGAATATTTATTTCATTTTTCTCCATTCTTTCTTCTCTTTGGATTTCAGTTAGAGAAGTTTCTTTCAATATGTCTTCAAGCTCATTGATATTTTCCTTGACTGTGTATAGTCTGTTGATGAAACTGTCAAACATGTATTTTATTTGTTACAATGTTTTTTTATTTCTGCCATTTTATTTTGATATTTTTCTAGAGTTTACATCTCTCTACTAGCTGTTCTTGCATGTTGTCCACTTTTTCCACTGGAGTCCTTAGAAAATTAAGCATAGTGATTTAAAATTCTTGTTATTAAAATTTCAAAACTGCTGTCATATCTGAGCCTGGTTATAGTGCTTGTTTTTTCTCTTTAGGATACTTTTTTTTTTCTTTGACTTTTAGTGTGCCTTATAATTTTTGTTGAGTTGCACATGATGTATCAGATTATAGGAACTGAGTTAAATAGGCGCTACACATAAGGTTTTATGTGTATCTGGCTAAAAGGTAGGCTGTATTTAATGCTTGCTGTGTTTTTAGAGGTCAGCATCTTAAGTTTTATCTAGTCCTTGTTTTCATCTACCCTGCTGTCTCTGAGTACCCAGGAAACGACTTCTTAAATATAGTCTGTGTCTTACAACTTTTTCCGTTGCAATTCATTATTGGTATCCTGGAGTCCTACTGATGTGGTGGCAGTTTAGTGGGGAAGGGAAGCAATCTATAAGCTTACATCTAAATTTCTGCTTCTGGTGGACCAGAATCCCTGAGTTATGACCATCAGATGAGTTTCTTTGCCTTTTTCCCCTCCCTTTATGTCAGATGGGAAAGTTAGAGGACTGAAATTGATCAATTGCCCTTCCCCTAGGTCACTTAAAACTTTGGCAAAGTAGATTTTCTTGAGGGCTAGTCTTTAACACAGAAATCAGAGGAAGAACTGAATGTCACAGAGTGCTTACTTTCCCACTCCCCTGCTGGAAGTAGGAGAGGTTTTTTCAATCGTTACCATAAGAACAAAAATGTACATACTATATAATTCTATTCATAAAACATTTCAATATGACTTAATTATAGTAACACAGAACAGATTAGTGCTTGTCAGGGAGTTGTGGAGGGGTACACAAAATTAAAAAGCCATGAAAACTTTGCAAAAATATTGTGTAGTAAGAACTTTAAAATAATCTTATGCATGGCAAAAAAGTTCTATGTCAAAATACAAATGGCACACCAAGAATATTTGCAAATCATATCACTGAGAAGTTTTCTAATATGCCAAATACAGAATTTATAGAAATTGGCAAGAAAAAGATCAATGAACCAGAAAGAGGGGGGGAAGCAGAGAACAGTAATGAACATTTAAATGAATCTTAAACA
Organism: Aplodontia rufa; assembly: GCA_004027875.1. Taxonomy (NCBI): domain Eukaryota; kingdom Metazoa; phylum Chordata; class Mammalia; order Rodentia; family Aplodontiidae; genus Aplodontia; species Aplodontia rufa. The sequence goes on along the minus strand of PVKS010009064.1, from coordinate 54,603 downwards.
AATTTTAAAAAGATATAGAGATAAAAAGAAAGATAAAGGGAAGATCAGTAATATTGAAAATGGAGGCCAAGAGGCAGAGTAGACAGATGGGGAAAGGGAGGTAAGGCAGAATGAATTCTTTAAAATTATGTTATGTGTATATATAAATATGCCACAGGGAATTCCACCTTTATGATTAAGTAAAAAGAATTGATTGAATGTAAATAAATAAATGAGTTAAAGGAAGTCTAGTAGTAGAGGCAGGAGAATAGGGGAGGGGAGAGATGAAGAATGGGAGGGAAAAGATAGGGATCATGAGCTGAAATATATATATATATATATATATATAGTTTTTTCAGGATGATTCCGACCACTATGTATAACTATAAAGTTTTAATAAAAATCTACCAAAAATAAACAGAGATATTATCTTTCTCTATAGCATTAACAAAACCCTAAAATTATGATGATAAGAGATGTTTGTAAAGTAGTGGGGAAACATACATTCATTACTGGTGGGAGTGTAAATTAGTGCCACTACTCTGGAGGTCAAATTGGTGGTATGTTTCAAAACTGCAAGATTACAGATTACCCTGTCACCCATAAATTCCACTTTTCAGGGTGCATCTTATAAATGTACTGATTCATGTTTGAAGTGATGTATGAATAGGATTATTCACTGCAGTATTACTTGTAATAGCAAAAGTATAGAAATATCTCAAGGCTATCAATAATGGACTGTTTAAATTATTCATGGCGGAGATATATGATGGAACATTATGTTGGTATAACTATATGAAGAAGATGTCTATAATATTGTAAAGAAAGATAATTAGAATATATTATTAGAGAAAAAGCATAACAGAAATATATGGATACACATACATATGCGTACACACATGTGTATATATACAAAATACATACCTGTATAAATATATACATATACACCTGTATTTAGTATACAACTATTTGTCTAAAATAGAGTAATACTTTTATATAGTTGTCATATACACAACTATACTCATATAGTTGTATATGAGAATGTGTTTATGTAATGTTGTAATTTTTTATATTCATGTATTTATTTTAAAGTTATTTGAAAGTATAAATACTAACTAATAATACTTTAATGAGTGAAGGAATTCAGTAAATGGAATATTGGGAAAGAAAACATGTTTTCTTGAATGATATATTTTTGGTGTCTGAGTCAAGGTGACTATATTACATATACAAAAAATAAATTATAAAATATCTAAAATCAGCACACTACAGCAATACAGCCGCATCAATATTTATAGCAGTACAATTCACAATAGCTAAATAATGGATTCAATCCAGATGCCCATCACTAGATGAATGGATTAAGATTTTGTGATATTTGTGTGTGTGTGTGTATGTGTGTGTGTGTACCCTGACACAATGGAGTTCTACTCAGCTATTAAAAAGAATGAAATTCTGACATTTACTGGCAAATGCAAAGAAATTGAAAATATCATGCTAAGTGAAATTTGCCAAACTCAGAAACTCAAGATTAAATGTTTTCTCTTATATGCAGAATCTAGAAGTAAAATAAAGGAAAGTAGGCGGGAAGGATAAGATTACACAAAGAATCAATCAAATGCAAATTAATAGATGAACTAAAGGAAATCTAATAGAGTAGAGGTAAGAGAAGGGGAGAGGGGAGGAAAGATGGGAGGGAAAAGAGAGAGGAAAAGGGGTGGATTATGAACCAAAATAGAATTCCACATATGTACTAATTTGTCTGGATGAACCTAACTATTATGTATAACCATAAAGCTCCAAAAAAGCTCCCTCAAATTCTACAAAAATACACTTAAAATAGATTATAATATAAACTTTGCATGCTTCAGTTTCCTGTTAGACTGAACTGTTGGCATAAAAGCTATATTCCGCACACTCTGCTGTATGAAATGTTAGTGCTTTTGGGTCCACCACAATGTCTGAGCTAAGTAAAGGTCTGGACTTACCACTCATTTTCAACAACAATAACAACAACAGCAACAAAACAACAACATTGCGTATGTTTCTGTTTGAAAGAATGGCATCGCTGACCTAAATGTTTGAACATATTAGACTATATAGACACACTAAAGATAATTCTACTTGCTGCCTCTGATGTAAGTTAGGAACCTGAAAGAGACTGGATTGTTTACTAGATCAATAGAGTAATTTATCTATTGCCATGGGAATACAGAAACTATTTTTAAAGATATACCTTGATTATGGTTATCAGAAACTGATGGTTTCTATATGTTAAAGATAGTTTTAGCTTAAGTGGCAGGAATCCTCATTCAGTCTTTTAGATAGGGAAGTATGTCACTCCATCTAACAGGACATTCAGAAGTAGTAAGGAGTTGTGGATTGTCTCAAGCAGTGGATTCATGGTGCCAGATCTTAAGAGAGCTGCCAGCTGTGTTCAGGACAACATGCTTTCTATTTATGTTCAGCAGACAGCAGAGCATAACTCCCTGATTTGCCTATAGCAGCTGCAGTGATTGCAGCAAAGCAAGTTTCTGGCTTTATGTGGGGTGGCAAGAGTAGTGCTTAGTATCACAGGTTGATTCTGGGCAATGGATTTGAATATCATCTTTATACCTAGACAGTATATCTGTTTCTCCATGTCTCCTCACAAAAAAATTAAATTACTAACATTCTTTATTGACATCTCTTCTGCGTAAATTAGCCACATTGACATACAAAAGCTAAATATCAGCCCAATTAACAGAGAAATGATGGCTGGTTTGGAACCCTTTTGGAATATCTGTTATATCCAATGAGCTTTTACAAATTAGTTAAAGCAAATAAACAAGAGAAAAATGATAGAAAAATAGAAATTATTTAAAATGGACTAATTTACAGAATAACGAATGCAAGTGGACAATAGATATATGAAGTTATGATCATGTTCACTAGTAATGAAAAAATATAAGTTAATGGAGCCATTGACTGATTTTATACCCATTGGATTATCAAAACTTAAAATGAAAATAATAAATTTAGGTACAGAAAAGTGAATTTCATAAACTTCTGGCAAGATATGAACTGCTCTGAGGTTTATTGAAGAGCAGTTCGACAGCACCTAAAACAGGAACTAGTCTTACAGTCAGTTCATTGCTGTTCACATAATGGGTGGATTTCACCAGTCCACATAGGCTCTGGAAAAAGCCAAGCCCTCAGAGTACAAATGGCGGAACAACATGGGGCAGGAACCTCAAGGAAACAGGATATTAAAAGTGAAGATATGATCAATCCCACCGCATGTCGCTTTGCAGTATGTTGAGTGGTTGTCATGTTGATTCACTCTGCACATTTATCCAGCTCCTGTTCTATGCCAGGTATCCGGCTCAGTTTCAGGAACAGAGTAACAAAAAGAAACTGCCTCCTGCATCCTTTCTACCAGCCCAAGCAGTGAGAGGTTGGAGCAGCGACATCACTGGAGCAGATGGGGTCAATGTCTCTTCTGAGTGGGGTTTATTCTTCTCAGGTCCATCTGACTGCTCTTTCCCACTATTTCCTTTCCCTTAGCGTACAGACTTCGATCTGAACTCTGCATTCTGAGGACTCTGTCATCCTTTTTGCTTCTCACAGGCTGGGCATCTTCTGCATCAGACGCCACTGGACTTCCCTGACAGGTTCCCAGCCTGACTCTCTCAGCGTGGTACAAAGGGAACTTAGCTTTACCACATTGAACTTTGCCTCTGATATTTAAATTTGGTGAAACATTTTTAGAATGAAGTTCTTCTATACATGCCTACTTTTCCTCCTTATCTGCTTATCAGTTTCCTCGACCTTGTCGTAAAGTATATTTTAACTCCGCTAGTAAAAAAAAAAAATCTTAATAAAATTATTTTTAAAAATATTTAACTTCCCAGGGTATTCTTACTCTCAGTAAATTATTTCTACAAAATTTCTTTGAAAATATAATTGTCTCTATTGCTAGTCTTTTCATTTCAAAAACACATATCTGTATATTGAACAGAATAACACTCACCTGTGGCTGAGTGCATTTGAGGAAGAGCTGGTTGTTATTTTTAATAGGTTCTGTGACAGGTGACTTTATTCCTAAAGGAACTGGACAGTGGTGCAGGGTCATGGACTGTATTTTATGGACCCAGATAAAGAAATGAAGTTAGTAACCCATCAGTGACACAGTGAGCAGAGCTAGGGTGACTTTTCCAGATGTCTTTGGCTTTGCAGGTTGGTACTGTCTTTAGGGAATGACTTGGATTTGATTTAACATTTTCTAAATTGGTTCACCCACTTTTGAGTTTGGAGGATGTATTGCTTCGTGCTTCCTCAGATTAATGTACTGCCAGTAACTTGGAAGCTCCCATCTCAGGAAATTCATTAACACATTGGGAAATCCAGAGACCAGGTGTGGCACCGAAAGGTTAATTTATCCTCATTCCTTCTTTATAGCAACTTCAGAGTGAATTATACACCAGTAGTTTAAAGTGAACAAATGAAGGCACTATACCTTACTTGTGCTTAAAGTATGATTCATGAACAGCTTGATTTTAGTCAATATGCATGGGCATTGTGTGTGTGTGTGTGTGTGTGTGTGTGTGTGTGTGTCATACGCATGAAGCACTTTTAATATGGTTGTATTAATGTTTCCTTAACTATTTTGAGTGTTGACCTTTGTTGCTTCAGTTCATGAGTAAAAGGAAATCTTCAGGTACTACTACACAGAAACAGACTCTCTGGGCCATTCCAAAATTCACAGGGAAAGGGAAACTTTGAGCCATCGAGAAGAACTAAGGAATCCCTACATTGGGTGGGTTTACTGTAGCATTTTCATTTGGTCGGCAGCTTCTCCACACTTCTTGATTCCCTAAGACTGGTTTCACTCCCTTCTTGCTTTATTTTAGCATATTTTATTTCTTGCACCTAAGAAATACTGGTGAATGCATTTACCAAGCATATTCCACTGTTTCTCCCTCCATTCAAGTGAACTCTGGTTCACCAGAATGTAGAGCTCCTGGCTGAATTCATCCCCAACTCAGACCTACTGCTAGCAAATTGGAATTTCTTTTTTGCTCCCTCTTATCTGTTCCTTTCCTCATCTCTTTCAAGCACCATTTCCAATCCTCTCAGCCTAACCTTGCTTCAGAGGTTACCAGGTTTGCTTTTTGATTTTACTGTTTTCCATTCAAATTTTGCCCATAAAGCCACTTTATTTGTACAGAATGAAATATTATTTTCATTATTCTCCTACCCCCAAATACAAATAGCAATAACACACTTGCGATGTATAGTCCTGAGCTAAATATGTGATAATACATAATAAGAATGTATCGTTTTAATGAAATACTTTATTTCCTCTTTTGTTACTTGGTGTAATTTGGTTTAATTCGGTTCTGCTAACCTTTCTGCCCACGTGTAACTCTTTAAACATGTTCTTATGAGCACTGCATATTAAAAAAGAGAGAGAGAGAGAGAGAGATAAAAGCCAGTCAGCATCAACTAAATGTCAAGGTGAACATAAGGTCAGGTTCAAATTTGGGGAAAAAATTGAAAAGTACAAAAGAATACACCAGAAAATTCTCATTGAGGAAATATGTACAACATTTTTTTTGCGAAATGATCTCACCAAGAAAGAATATTATCAGTAATCTCAATTACATCCAAATTCAGTTACTGCTAATAATAAGGAAATAAAGGAACATTCAAAGATCCAATTCCAAGATCCACTATTTTAGATCTGTGACTTCTGTCAGAGATGTTGGAGATGCATCTGAGACAAGACCTCCCAGCTAGACGATTTGGATGGTGACCTGGATCCTTTTCTTTTCAGTCTAATCATTAAAATAAAAAATGCCCTTGTTGCAGAACAGCTCCATAGGCCTGCCTTCCTTAATAGGTTCTTAGCAAATTATATCAGCTCTTGAATACCATCCAGGTTCTTAATGATATTCCTGAATGTGACAAGCTTCAACAGCTTGGAAAAGTTCTTTGCCATTTCTGATGGTTGTGATTTTACCCTAATAATATGATCATTTGTTCACAGGCCTTTTAGCAATGATCTGATTTAAGATTCTGGGAACTGGTAATATAATAATGTGGTTTGGGGAAATCTGTGGACCAAATCCTTGGCTAATGGTGGTGCCTAAAATGCTGACTCTCAATCTTTATAAAAAAGGTCAGCAGCAACTGCAGGGGCTTGTTGAAAACAGTTGGCCTACGTTGCCTACATACTAAGGTTCAGAACCTGAGAATGTGTCATCTTACAGGATGCAGGGGAGTCATGATTGCAGATGGAATTAAGGATGTTAGTCAGCTGAACTTAAAAATAGGAATACCATCCTGGATCTTTCGGATGAACCAGTATAACCCCAAGGGTCTTTAAAGGCAGAAGACAGAGGCAGAATTAGTCAAAATTAGGAGCCCTGGAATGCAGATGGCCTCTCAAAGCTAGAAATGCAACCTCCCCACGAGCCCCCAGAAACTATTACAGTCCTTCCCATATGGTGACCTCCTCTTGTTTTAATATTTCAGAATCACACAAACTTGAATTTTAATCCTGACTCCGTACAACCATTTACTGGTTACAGAGCTTCTGGCAATTTTTTTAGAAACCTAAACATTAGTTTCCTTATTGGAAGAATAATAATAGTCATTTCTAATGTGATTGTGAAAATTAAAAGAGCCCCTATGTTCTAAGACCTTGAAACAATACAGGTGCATTGTACCATACAATGTAGATTCATTATGCTTGGTTTTTATAGCCTAAGAATCATTCTCCCTCTTTTTCTTCTTTACATCCTATCACACATTCTGCATTTTCCTCTTTATCCCTTTTTCTTTCTTAAAGAGAGAGGGACAGTGAGAGAGAGAGAGAGAGAGAGAATCAATTTTATTTTTTATTTTTAGTTTTTCATCAGGCTTTTGTTGCTCTGAGACTTTGTCACGTTTGTGGTGCTGGGGTTTGCACTGGAGTTCTCACGCATGCAGGGCAAGTGCTGTAACCGCTGAGCAACCACTCCAGCCCCCTCTTTTTCTTTTCAAGTTCACTAAATGAGGTATTATATTCATGTAATCTAACACACTTCATCAGATCTAAGCTTTTCCCCTCTTAGAGGCCATGTGAAGTTCAGTAGGGGCAGACTCTCTTCTCCTTCATGACATTGTGCCTTCAGCTTCCCCAAGAGCACCTCATCAGGCTTCCCAGGATCTACATAGTTATTCTTTAAATCCTGCAGAAGTTTGCAATGGGAATTATAGAGCAGCAGAGTCAAATTTAAGGTTCTTGTTAAATATGCCTTATCCTGGGTCCTGGAGAGTTGGCTCTGCCATTATAGCCCTTGCCTGTCATACGCGAGTACGTGAGTTCAAACCCCAGCACCACGTAGAAAACGAAGTCTCAGAGCAACGAAAGCCACATGAAATACCAAATAAAAATTGTTTCTCTCTTTCTCTCTCTCACTGTCCCTCTCTCTTAAAAAAAAAAAGTCTTATCCTGGAATCCAAAGAGTGCTACCAAAAGTATTCCACCACTTGTTAACTCCGAGGTTTATTCCTTTTTCTTTAAAGAGATTTATCTTCCTTCCAAGTATCCTTATGTCCAACTTTGAGGACACTAAATACTTAGAAACATTCCTTTTGCCCATTAGTGCACAAATCTAGGTTATTTGGTACAGACTTGGAAGAAAGGATGGTAGTACCTATAAATCCTTACTAACAACAGAAAAGGAATGACTGGTAGGAAAAACTCTGATGAAGTTTTTTTCACATGGTCATGCAGGACAATGGTCTGTAATTTATTATTATTATTATTATTATCAGGGTTACACTGTCCTTATAAAAGGAATTGGAAAGCTGTCCCTTCTCTGTTATCTAAAAGATCTTGTACAAAATTAGAATTATTTCCTTAAATGTTGATAAAATTTACTAGTAACACCATCTAGCCCTGAAGTTTTATTTATTAAAATAATTTTTTCTTATTCTAATTCAATATTCTTAATAAACATATGACTCTTTGATACTGTTTCTTTTGAAATAGCTTTAGCAAATGGTGCCTTCCAAAGAAGTTAGCCACTTCATCTACCAAGTTTATCCATATAAAATTATTTATTTTATTCACTTAGTATCTGTAGGATCTATAGTGATAGCCCATTTTTTCATTACTGATGTTGAAAATTTGTGGCTTATCTTTTTTATTGATTAATAATATATTGGTTTCATCAATTTTTAATATTTTAAAAGAACCAACTTTGCCTTTATTTCCTACAATTCTTGGTTTTTATTTCATCTATTTCTGTTCATATACTTATTGTTCTTTGTTCTAATTATTTACATTTTAATTTGGATTTATTTTTCTAGCTTTCTAAGATGTACATGTACATGCATCAAAGCTACTTCATTTCTTTTTTTTAAGCTGGTTGTACTACTACTATCAGTACACATTCTTATCAAAGCTTACTTATTGTTAATATTGCATCATTTTATATTTTAGGCTTCTCATTTTCCACTTCTACTTCCAAATTCACACTTTGCTCTCTGTAATGTACCATCCTAATAATAGTATGATTCTCTTCTCTTTGCATGACCCTCTATACTCTTGTTGTTATATCTTTTATTTATATATGCATTTTCAATTAGAACTTCAAATATTATTACTTTTGTTATAAGCAGCCTTTTCCCTGCTTCCCTATAGCAGGGATTGAACCCAGGGACTCACACACATACATGCTAAAGAAGTGCACTACCACTGAGCCACATCTTCAGTCCCTCAGCCCAGTCCATTTGTTCATGTTTTTTTTTCTTTTTCTTTCTTGCTTTTTTTTTTTTTTTTTTTTGAGATAGGGTCTCACAGAGTTGCCCAGGCCAGCCTTGAACTTATGATCTTCCTCCCTCAGCCTTGCAAGTAGCTGGCATTATAGGCATGTGCCATTGGGTCTGGCCCTTAGATATTTTAAGAAAATGAATATAAAGAAATACAACCCAGCTCCACAAAAATGAATTAAAAATAAAGAAAAAATGAGAAAGAAAAGAACAAGACACATGATCTTAACTTGCTTGCTTAGTGCTTAGCATTTCTTGTGTCCTTCACTGCTTCTCATAGGTTCAAGTTTTCTACTTACTCCCTTCAGCTGAAATTTCTTTGGTGTTTTTGTTTGTTTGTTTTGTTTGTTTGTTTGTTTTTGTGGTGCCTGTGTTGTACTGGTAACAACGGAAGGATATTTTCTCAGCGTGTAATATTCGAACTGACAATTTTTTTTGTTTGTTTCAGAATTTTAAAGAAGTTGCTTCATTGTTGTCTGACCTCTATGTATTCTTGAAGGGAATCCCTTTAACTCTTTTAAACTGTGGATGCTTTCACGAATTTTCTCCCTTAAGAACAAAACAAAACAACAACAGCAAAAATCTTTCCCGTAATTTGACTCTCATGAGACTGGGAATGGGTTTCTTCCCATTTTCTCTGCATGAGGATGGATGAGTTTTCTGCATCTATAAGTCGATGGTTTTTCATCAAAATTAAGAACTGTGTATCTATTATTTCTACTCCCTTCTCACTCTATTCTTCTGGAACACCAATTGTACTTAATTTAGACCATTTGATGGTATCTGAAGTGCTGATCATTTTTCTACCATTTTTTGTACCTCTTTTCTAAAGTTTGGCTATGTATATAATCACACATTCAACATATAATGACAAAACAGAGCAAAGATAACTAAAAACCCCTCACATTTGAAAAGTAAAATTTTGTGGCATAAAAAAAGACACTAGTTCCTAGCAAGAAAATTCTATTTGTCAAATATTACCAGGTTTTACTCCTTGGAGGGTAGGGATGTCCCTTAATCAGGCTCCAGTTCTGCTTCCTGGCATTGCATGATTTCTCAGTCCCTTATTTTTCATGATTCTTATCTTAGCCCTCTGGGATGTCTTCCTTTTTTTATTACTACTTCTGAAGAGGGCATTGAGAAAAAAAAAATTCCCTAACTATCTTCTTGCTTGTAGGAAATTGGGAACCCAGAGTCCTTTTTTACATTAAAAGTAGCAAAAGTCAGTTTTATCATTTCTAAATTATCAACAGCCTATGACTCTTCTGCCTGGAGATATCTCAAACATATATTTTCAATATATTGGAATCATTTCACTCTGGTGCCAAAAACACATCCATGTTCTTTTTCTCTATATAGACTCAGGGTGTACCAGGCTATTTTGGGACAATAGAATTAAGACTTCTAGAAGCCCTTTTATTCTGCAGAGACTATCTATTAAGCATCACCTTAAACCTTTGAAAGATCTTAAGAAAGGTTCTCATAGCCATAAACCTGATTTATTCTCTTTCTTGGGCCATGTCCTACTGATGGCACCTAGCACTGTGGTTTTGATGTTTGTGTAGAGGCTTTAAAGACAAATAGTTCTGAAAAGCCATTAGTCCTGAGTACGTCCTTTTAATTGCAAGGTAGTAGGTTTATAATGACAAGTTAACCAAAATCTTAAATTTTGTTTGTATTTTAAAAGAGAAATGATCAAAGTCAATGTATTTGGAGGCTGAACTAGGCAAAACTACAGCTGTACAAAATGTTAAGAATGATTTATTCTCCTGATTATTTTGCACAGTTAATCTATATCTGCTTTGCATATTCTACAACAATGATGCTTATTGCTATGATGGTTCTGTGTTGCACTCAATGATTATTGCTGAATTGAATTCAAAATATATATTGATGGACAGAGGCCTCCCTCTCAATAGCCCCCCTTTCCTAGTGTGTAGCTACTATACCTATCTGTCCACAGGAAATATAAAACAAAACATACATTGCTGTTGGATGATCATTTTCTCTAGCAAGACTTTGCAACTGTCAATGTTATTTAAAAAAGTATATTCTACTGTCAATGTATCAGTGCATGTACCTTCAAAAATTGTACATACATATATGCATTTATAAATGTGTACATATGGATGAATGGATGCATTTGTCTATGTGTATACACAATTTTAAAGACATATCTATATCTGCCATCTATACATATATAGGGTGCAACAAGGATGGCGCTGAGGTGCCCAGGGGTGGGCGGGCCAACCTTGTGAGCACATGAAGGCCTAAGCCAATCAAAGAACACCACCAGATTGACAGGCCTTTTGGTCCCATAAAAAACAAAAACAAGTTGACCTTTACTATTATAGGCTCCATGCACTTCCTCTTTTCGCTGGGTTTCTATATAAGCTTGAGTGTGACTGCTAATAAACGAGTTCCTGCTTGACCTGACTCCCTGCGGTGTCTGATTGTCTTTGGGGAAGGCTGGGGAACTGGCACCCCAGCGCGCTAACCTTTCCCGCCATGGACGGGGTCCCTCGTTCCCTGCTAGCGAGGGGCTGAGTACATCAACCCAACATACATATATATCTGAGTTAAGGAAATCATGTTATATTTTCCTAAATATAGGATTTTCTCATGAGTTGTATTATTCTGTCCAGATGGAATCCATTAAATCATTTGGAAATTAGAGAAATAAATTTTGTTACATGATCATGTTATTTCCACTAATAAGACAACAATTCTGTTCTTCATAAGCAGACTATGAAGAAAATGTAGTTGTGATTTTGTATAAATTAGTCAAGTTTCAACAGAATGTGTGCTAAGAAAGTGAAAAACAGAAATGACTTGTTTATCTCTCAGTCAAGTTGAAGAGTCAAACTCTCCAGATGGGTGAGGATTTTGTTTTGACTGCACCAAATTTTTTGTACTAGCAAAAGTGCAGTGTTTATTCCTTCCAAGCTAATGACATTTGTTAAGTTCCTAAGAATCATGTATGGATAGCATGAGAGAATTAAATGCATACTGGGGAGATCCCAGTCAGATCCAGTCTGTTGGGTTTGGCACTTTATGATAGCTTTAAAAATGTTTGTTGTCCATTAGACAAATCAAGACAGAAAATATTTGGCATCCAAATATTTAAAAGGTACGCTTTTGTATAGGCAAATTTCTGTTTAGTTCTGCTTTATTAAAAAAGTTACTGTGTCTGGAAATCAATTAGCAACTTCATAGTACAAATATATATACACTAGACTTTTAATTGATATATATGTACCCTACATCAAATAAACTGTGGACAAGGTCCATCGAAGTGCAATTTACTAAGAACCAATTACCATGTACAATTTGCTAGTTAAACACAAGAGAATTTTATTTTATTATGAACCTCCTGATTTAGTGCAACTCTATAAGCTAATGAGTTTTTAAAATCTCATGAGAGTCTATGAACTCAGACAAAAATGGATACTGCAATATTATGGCTTAATAAATTATTTTCAAGCATTGTTGGTCTACATTTAGAAGTAATGAGTGATCTGACTGGTTTTAGTTAGTTAGTTAAACGAAAGTAAATATAATTGTTATGCTTATTATTGCAACTGATTTTTCAATTTATACTTCTTTCTTTCTCCCTCTCTTTCTCTCCTTCCTCTCTGTTTCTCTTTATGAACGTGTGCATGCATTCATGTATGTGTATCTAGTGACTAGATAAAATCTAAAAATTTGAATCTAACTTTACCTTGTGGAGAGCTTTCCATTTTCTTTGTCACAGATACCTGAAGTTTGATACTTTTTTGAACATTTTGAAGTACCCATTGAACTCTAGTGGGTTCTTTATTTAAAAAAAAAAAACTTATAGCAAAATGTGCTTATGATGAAGCCTAATAAATTTGACTTTTCTATAAGCATTACTAAAGTATTTATGGTTTATAGTCACTTGCTCTAGATTAATGTTTAAAAGTGGAATTGGCAAAATTTAATTTTTAATTGGCTGCAGTTCAACTTCATAATTTCTAAGGAATAATGAGCAATTATATAATAACTTAACAAATCAGTTCAAGCTCTAAACTCTTCCTTCATGACTTAGTCAAAATATTACCTCAACTTCTTTCCATGAAAATAGTTCAGCAAAGAACCTTTGAAAACCTGTGTGTCTCTAATTTGCATACTAAGTTGATAATTTGCTGTTTATTTCTAGAAAAGGTAATGATGGCATGTGATATAAGAGTCAGATGTGTTCACAGATCAATCTTTCCCCTTTATATCTCAAAAATATATTTTGACCCTATTAAACTGAGCAATAAGAAATGAACTATCTGGATTTGTTAGAATAGTGGTACCTCCTGTAATGCAAAATAATAAAATGTGTATACAGTTTCAATAATTTGAGATAATTATAGAGCAGTCCTTACTGTCTTTTGTTATAAAGGTTCTACATAAGAACATTTAAAAATTATTGATTTGATCTGATAGCTGCATGCATACTTTTCCTGATCATTCTGTTTCTTTGCCAACTTTCTTGTATTTTTCATATACTGTTTCAAAACAATTTACACCTATAATCCCAGCATTCTCATCTTACAGTTACACACTGCTACTTGTTTAAGTAATATTTGTATGTTAGTATCTAAATTAGTATTTTTATGTTGTATGTTTACCTTTCCTAGCATTTATTAATTATACTTAGCAATTATTTCTAGTGCTTTTGTGATCTACCTTGGGGCTTTGTGGTTATTGTGACAGAGGTCTCCTTAGGACTGTATTCATTATAGACTTAATTTTAATATACTCCTTTGTGAACTGGGGACATCTTCTTGACCTGATTTAGTACAGTTATATTTACTAAATGAAATGGCATATATAAAAACTGCCATGCAAATAAAGGTAATAGTAAAACAAGAATAGACTGAAAAGTGGCAGGAAGAGCCCTTCACCCTGATAATCAGTTTCTCTCTGATCTGGACTAGAAACTCTTTTCTGTACAACATGGAAACAACTTCATGTGTGCTGTCCTCTAAATAAGTTTCAATTTATTCTTTTGCATTTCCTTTCTTTCTATTTTTTTCCTCAAAAGTGCCCTCCTTGTACATGCCTGGCCAAATACTGCCTGTACTTTGGAGTTCATTTTGTGCACAGTATCTTCTATGCAGCTTTCCCTAATCCCTTAAGTGGATACAATCGTTTCTGCTTCTTAAAACAAATTCTTTTGTTTTTACACTTTCAGCAGCAGTCATATAAAAATGTTTGGAAAACATATTTATTCACTTGGAATAGATTATATAATCATTGAAGAAAAGCATAAAGAAAAAAGCAAAATTTACCCACAATTCTAAAACCTAGCCTAAACTCTGTTAATATTTGTTATATTATTCCTCTTATTTTATGCCCACACAGATTTTCAAGTTTTTTAAAATTAGAATTATTTAATATATTCTACTTCATTCTAGTTTTCAATAAATTTTGAGCATTCACCCATAATAAAATATTCCACAATCTAGATTTAATTATTGCATTTAGTTTTATTGTTACAACATGATAATCATTAAATTTCTGATGAGTGTTTACCATATGTCTAACCCCATGCTATATAGTATACCTATGTTACGTAATTTTATTCTGCTGAATTGTCCCTCTGTAAGGTAGGTGTTATCCCTGTTTTACAGATGAGAAAATACTTGTTAGGGAAATTATATTTCCCAGGTTTGCAAACTAGACAGTCTCTGAATTACAATTCAAATCCCTTCACTCTTTGCTCCAAAGCCTTGTACCTGTTATTATTGACTCCATTTGTTTTATATGGAAAATAACTTAAGCCATTTCTTACCCTTGGACATTTAGGTAGTCAGTTTTTTTCACTGCTATTATTAAAAAGAAAAAATGTGATTAATATTCTGATAGAAAAATCTTTGCACGGTTCCATGATTATTTCATTTGAATAAATTCCTAGCAGTGAAATTGTTTAGTTATGAGTATTATGAATATTTTATGACTATTGATCTCTAATTAAAATGTACCTCTCAAGGTTGGGTTTTGGTTTTTTTTTTTGTTTGTTTGTTTGTTTTGTTTTTTGCAATCTACTTAACTAATTTAGGGCATGGCGAAATAATAGGAGCTGTCACAGTACTTGTGAACTTGACCTATGGTGAGGATTTTAGGGGAAAGGAAATTAGTGAGCCAATGTATCTGAGCCTTAAGAGTTCCTTCAGATGGATGGCACAGTTTATTCATTCTGTTTATGCAAAGAATGTTTCTACTCATCTAGTATCTTGGATCAAGCAATTTGAAGCTGGAACCCTAATTCATAGTAGTTTCTTTTAAAAGGAAGTAGTTAAATTTGAACAATGATCATGTTTCTGAATAAATATATTTTGTACCAGCAGTGAAAATTTTAGAGAACTCTCTTTGAATCCTTCCACTACTAAATTTCCTGTGTGCTGAGGCAGATAGCTATTATCAAAAAATTACTGTATAACATTGACAGGTTCCTGAAGTGCAAATTATCAGGATTCAACAACCAAACTGAGGAGCTTGAGGGCTGGCCTTCATTTATAGTGTTTCTTAGATTAGAGGTCATTTGTGGCAACCAAGGGCAGCTTTTACCCAGGGCATTCTTCAAAGACCAGCATCTGTCAGGAGTACAAAGAATTTTTGAAAGCATCTATACCTTAAACCCTTTTCTCAGATACATAATCTGTTGAATCCTCTTTGAAATGTAAGAAATCACTTACCTTTTTAATTACAAAGCAGTTTGGATCAGTATATTATAAATAATTCATTTTAAGGTTTATTTAATGCCTATTTAATAAGAACAATTTACAGATAGATTAAACACAGCCTGTTCAACAAATAACACAGCCTTTAGTTTATATGAATTAATAATGTATGAAAAACATGTGTTTTTGAAAAATTAAATTTTGAATTGAGGATCATATCTTTCTGGGTAGGATATGCAGAGTTCCCAAATCTCTTTGAACCCAGGATAGCTTTCGTTATTGCTCAGGAAAATGTTCAAACAGGTCAGAAGAAGGCTCTGCAAATCCTAAAAAATCCTAGAATTCCATTTTTTGCCAATTTTAGAAAGATGATACAATGTGTTACCTACCACCTTCAGGGAAATCAGGAGCAGCTACGGTTATCAAACATATTACTATTTCTGCAATATGAGTCACAAAAAATAGATAATATATAATGAGGAAAATGTCTTTTTTTTTCTCTGTGACCAAAAAACCTGACAAGGACAACTTAGAGGAGGAAAAGTTTATTTTGTTTCATGGTTGCAGGGATTCATTACATGGTCAGCTGACTCCATTTCTCTGAACCCAAGGTGAGGCAGAACATCATGGTGGAAAGGCCTGGGAGAGGAAAGCATTTCAGGACAGGTCACCCAAGAAGCAGAGAACGCTTAAATGCAATGGGCAAGGGATGTATAATCCCCAAGGGTAGCTCCCCCACCCCTGTGCCTATTCCCTTCAATCACACTTTGCCTGTCTATAGTTGTCACCCATTAATCCATTCAAATTATTAATCCATCAAATGGATTAATCCACTGATTAGGGTATAGCTCTCATAATCTAGTCACTTAACTACTGAATATGCTTACATTGTCTCACACCTGAGCTGTCAGGGAACTCCTCATAGCTAAACCATAACGTTATGGAAAGGAAATTAGAATAAAAATTTTAACTCTGGGGGAGGAGCAGGAGTGGTTTCTGGATCAAATCCTTAAGAAAATAACAACAACAATAAATCCCCCAAAAAACAGGTGAACTGAGAAGGATGAAATGAAGGCACAAAAGAAAAAAAACTTTCAATGTTTAGAGGAGGTTAATCTCCCATAGTTTACACCATAGAAAGGATCATGACTGTAAAGCTTAGATAGTACATTTTATAGTCTTCAGTAGCTACTGCCCCTAACTATCTGCCATACCACCCAGCTATCCCACTCCTGGGTATTTCCCCAGAAGACTAGAAGCAGCATATTATAGAGAGACACAGCTACATCAATGTTTACAGCAGCTCAATTTATAAAAGCTAAATTACAGAAACAACCTAGATGCCATTCACTGGATGATTAGATCCAAAAACTGTGGTATCTATATACAATGGAGTTCTACACATTTATTAGAATGATATCGTGGCTTTTGCAGGTAAGTAGATGGAAATGGAAAAAGTCACTCTGAGTGAAACAAGCCAAACCCAAAGACTTAAGGGTCAAATGTTTTCTCTCATATGTGGAAACTAGAGTAAAATCTAAGAAAGGTTGAAAGTTAGTCAAGTTTATTTAATAGACCCATCACATTTGAAATAACAGTAAGATGTGGGAACTATAGCTATGAAGCGGAGGGGCAGAGAAAGAGAGGGACGAGAAGGAGGGTGTAAAAAAGGGGATGTTCAATACTGTAGGGTACATTTGACTCACATGAGAAGCCAAAATACACACAGGAAGTCATATAAATCTAGCAATTCAATAATTAAAATACATATATATGGTCAGGTATATCTGTAACGTGGGGGAATTATAGGGGAGACATGAAATTAGAGAGTGGGTGAAGCAGGGAAGATCCTGGACAAGAATTGAGTTTAAGCTACTCTGTCATTACATATGCACATATGAATGTGAAGCAGTGAATCCCTTAAATTTTAAGACTATGCTGAACCAATAAAAAAAAGAAGTAAGTTAGTGAGGTTGGTTTTTATTAGGACACAACAGCTCTTATAGACCACAAGGTTCAACTAAGAAAATCACTGCCCTAGTTCAATGAAGCTCTCCATCCAGCCCATGCTCTTTTGCAGAAATGTTTGTTCACCAATACTTGCCCTGTAGTATCTGTTCACGTAGGAACAGCCTGAAGTTGTAAATGCTTCTCCTGAGCATTGGTGTCTGAGCGTTTCTAGACATTTGAGAAAGCTGCCTGTCTGCTCAAAGCTGTCTTTGGGGGTTGATGTTAATCTGAATTTATAAGCTACGACTATGTAAACCCTTGGTAAGACACTAATTCTGTAACGGATGAAAAGGATAAGGTTGTTATCTGTATCTATCAGTAGCTACCAGAGATTTTCAGTTTGTGAACAGCTTCTTTCGAGTGCATATACACCCAGGACCATTCATGAAGAAAATGTGAAACATATGCCAAGGGGGTTAAATTGAAGGATTCTACACACTCTTCTTTTTAAAACTGTTGATAAAATCAATACCTCTATTTCTAACACAGCAAACATGGACATTAAAGAGAAAAGGCTGTGTTTGGGAAGTATTTTATTATTTTGAAGAATAAGGTTTTGAGGGCTGGAGCAGTGGCTCGGCAGTTGTGGTGCTTGCCTAGAATGCATGAGGACACTAATTCAAACCCCAGCAATATGTACACAATGAAGTGTTGGAGCAGCGAAAGTCACATGAAAAACTAAATAGTGTTGATTCTCTCTTTTTCTCTCTCTTTCACTGTCCTTCTCTATTAAAAAAAATAATAACACTTTGAGATTATCTAAAAGTAGATATGCTGATACCAAAACATTGGGGTCATTTTGGGAAGAAGTTAGATGAGGCCATCTTATGAAATGAAAGAAAACAAGCTAGATCATTTTATTATTTTCATTATTATCATTATCTTAGGATTCCAAGGATTTATTGAATGTCAATCAATAGCTTGTGCAGAAACTCAATTTAATTACCAAATTGCAACTGATATAATTGTCTTGTATATTACCAATGTGCAAAAGCCTTATCTTTACTAAGGATTAACATTCTATAAAGAAAACAATGATATCAAAATGGTAAAGACTTTATTGTCAAACCTAATATGCATTTTAATTTGCTCTCTACAGGTGTTTCACATATAAAATGTTACAGATAAGGCTGTCTCCCCACCACATTCTGAAAGGTAGCTACTGATATAGATTGAAGAAATCACATGTAATATATTTTTGCTCTTTTAAAGGTGTTACCAGACATTTGTGGTACAAAAGACTTGAAATGAGTTTGGTATGGAGAAGAGTAAAATATATACCTAAAAGCATGAGAAAATAAAGGACGAGCTGTTTGGTACAAGCTACATAGAAATCAAATCTTGGAACATAGATGAGAATTTTAAATCCATTGCTTCCTAGTTAAGCTTTCACTGGATGTTCAAGATAGAAAAATGCATAAACATCAGGAACTTGAAATTCAATTTTAGGGAAAAACCTTGATTTTATATTGCAGCCACTTTTCCAAGGGTGACATTGATCTATGCAAGCTGTTTCCATTTTCCAAAAGAGTTATTTGATTTCATTGAAGATTCATTAGCCATTTTCTTTCCTGCTAAGTCTTACTTATTTTGAAATATTAAGCCTGATTTTTTTCTACCATGGCAATGGAATTTATTATATAAATTTAAAAATTTTCAGGTTTGTTGGAATTCTAAAAGCCCAGGTACTGGAAGTAAGAACTAAATTTGGCAATAGTATTTAATGATGTAAGGCTGGGTGAATATCTGATGCTGTTTTCATGTTACAGTTTGATTTGAATGAGAATTGATAAGCCTAAGCTCATTTTTTTTTGGTACTTCAGACTTTGGGTAGTCAGTTGAGATCAGGTAAATAAATATTTCCCATTATCCTCTGCTTGGCAAAGATGCTACCTGATCCGATTAACTTCTGCAACTTCACATTGGGGTGTAGGGCTATAGGGCAATTTTTTTTTTTAAATGAAGATTCCCAGCTTTCCAGGATCTTATATTACGTTAGGATTACAATAGGAAATGATCACTCTTGCAGATGCATTTGATGGTATTTAGCTTGCCTTGTGTATGGAACTTGGTGTTAAGCAATCTCTCCTTCAGAACTATTTTGTGTCCTAGACTTGGAAAAGTTTTTCTGCACTCCTGTCTCTGAGTTCTGCTTAGAGACAATAGAAGAATAAACACTTGGCAGTTAAAGACTTAACAATTAACTAATCAGGGCAAAAAGATGGGAGGTTTATATAAACTGATATTAAAAGAGAACAACTGTGCTGTTTCTCCTGAAAACGTGTTGTGACAGGAATCTGCTGGATTTTACTGGCAAAACTCTAATGGAGACTCTGAGGACAAAACTGGACAAGGGCTCAGGATCACTGTAGACAAACAACATAGAAAGAAATCAGTAAATCCACAAAATAATTTCAGAAAGCAATAAATGATATAGAATTTAAAAATGTAACAAGGAAGTTTACTTCTGCATAGACCATTCTTTTCATTGCAGCAACTAGAAAGAAGTGGCTAAATCTTCAAATAATTTCTAAAATAATATTGTAGAGTTATGAAAGTGAGGAGGGATATATGAACTAAACTTTCCTAGGGAGAAGAACTCATTTTATTGAGGTGAAATTCAGAAAACATGAAATTAACCATTTAAAAGTAAATAATTCAGTATCATTTAGTACATCCACACTGTTCTGTGATGACCACCTCCATCTAGTTCCAAAACATTTTTTATCACTCTGAAAGTTGCTCTAGTTCCCCAGTCTCTAGTTTCCAGTCTCTAGAAACCACCAGTCTGTGTACTGCAGTAAGCATATACCACAATTTGTTTATTCATGTGTCTGTTGATTGATACTTGAACTGTTTCCATTTTTTGGTTATTGTGAACAGTGCTGTAATCACATGCCTGTACACACATTTGGTTAAGTATCTCTTTCAAATCTAAGAGTGAAATTGCTGGGTTTTATTGTATTTTGATGTTTAATTTTTTGAGGACCCATCAAAATATTTTCGACTGTATCTAACCCATTTTACATTGCCAGCAGTGTAAGAAGTTTCCAACTTGACATCCTCACCACAATTTTGTTTTCCTTTTTTGAAATTATGCCTATCTTAATAGTGCTGTGTTGAAGTGAAGTAGTACTACATTGTGATTTTGTTATAAGTTTATCTTATCATGAATAATGTTGAGTATCTTTTCACATGTTTATAGGTCATTACATGATCTTGTTGGATAAATGTCTGTCTGAGTCCTTTGCCCATTTGGTCAGGTTGTTTGTTTGGAGAGCCCTTCTTTGATGAATTAATATTTGCATGCTGATGGGTATTTGCCACATTTGAGCACAGGCTGAGGACTGAGCTTGCCACAGTACTGAGACGTTAAAGGGAGAAAATAAGTTCAGCCCTTATTTTTATGTGTACTTGTATCATGAACTAAAATCTAGAGGATCCCTAAAAGTTTGGCTTATTGTGTTTATAGGAAATTTGCTTAGTCTTGGGATATGATGGGGTACTGGCTAGAGGCTAGATGGGCAAATTAAAATATCTCACATCCTGTTGGTCCTCCAGAAAGAGGGACATGCAACAAAGACTGATCTCATGTTGGAGATAACTTGACCCAAAAGCAGAAGGAGCCTACCTGAGGTTTCAAACCCATCCTTACTCAAATGAACTCTGCATTGGATGAAGACAGCTGCTCCTCATTCAATCTACCCAACAGGAAATGTGAACCTCCTCTCTGGGAAAATAGCTTCAACTTCAACCTCTGGAATTCCTTTATGCACATTTTCTGGCATACAACAAAAAATTATAAAACATATAAGGGAGAAAAATACAACTGATGAAATGGGAAAAAACAAGCAATAGAAGATATTCAAATCTTGGAGTTAGGAAGCAAAACTAGCATATATTAAAGAAAATAGAAAAAATGAACAAATGATAAAAAAATTGGAAAACTTTGAAGGAGAGTTGGGATCTACTAACAGTCTATTAAAAACTGAAAAAATAATTTGTAAAATTAAGAACTTATAGGATAGTTTTCAGAGCAGACTGGACATAGCAGAAAGCAGGATAAACAGACTTGAAAATTGGTCAGCAGGCAATATCTAAACCAAAAAATGGTGAGGAAAAAATAGAATAAATATAACAGATTTGTGCACACTAATAGAGTAAATATTCCACACTAATAGAGTAAATAAAGGGAATCTCATCCTTATCTAAAGAGGTAGATAAAAACATCTAATAAAATCCATAGCATTATATTCAGTGGTGAGTTCATTAATATGTTTCCAGGATTTTGTAAGGAAGACAAAAATATCCACAATTATAAACTTTAATCAGTATTGTATTGGAGATCTTGGTTAATGCAATAAATCAAGAAAAATGTAAAAATGTATAAGTTTTGGAAAGAATAAACAAATTTGCCATTATTTACAGATAATATATATAATTATGCTGGTTGAAAATCTAAAATAATGTAAAAATAAACAGAATTTAGCAAGATTACAAAATGTAAAAATGATAGGCAAAAAACAAAAATAGTTGTACTTTTATATTCTTGCAAAGAACCATTAGGAATGAAACATTTAAATAGTATTATTTTCAATGACATCAAAAACTTCAAATACTTAGATATACAATGAAAATGTGTAACACCTCTACCCTGAAAACTATAAAACATCTGAAAAAATTTTTAAATGTTTAAGTAAATGGGGTGCTACCCTGTGTTCAATAGAAAGCTGAATGTTTTCACCACTTTTGAGATAACTGTTGATTCATATGCAAATGTAAGAAATCATCATCATAATAATATGCAGAACCTGTGTAAATTTCACCCAGGTTTCCCAGTGGTAACATCTATATGACTCTAGCATAGTATCATAACCAGAAAAGAACCCATTCAACTTATTCAGATTTCCCCAGTTTTAAGTACAGCTAAGTGCATGTGTGTATGTGTTTGTATGTATATATTAGGTTCAATGCAATTTTAACATTTTTACATAATCACCACTGTAGTTAAGATATAAAATAGTTCCATTCCCACAAGGATCCCTTATGCTTGTGCTGCCTTTTTTTTATAATAATACCCACTTCCTCCCCCCTCCCCCACTCCCTAGCCTCTGCAATCACTAAACTCTTCTCCCTGCCTACTATTTTATTATTTTAAGAATGTTATATTAATGGGATCAAATAATATGTAACTTTGGGGACTGACATTTTTTCACTCAGAATAATTTCCTCAACATCCATCAAAGTTGTTTCATAGATTAGTTAATTTCTTTATATTACCGAAGACTAAGTATTGGAAAGAATCACTATAAAGCTACAACACTTGAGACCAGATGGTGTTCAAAAGAAGACGGAAAAGCGAAGCAATGAAGTAGAATAGAGGTCCAGAAATAGATCAGCACATATATAGTCACTTAAGGTAATCAGAGATGTCACTGCCCAGTAGATGGAGGAGAGGGTGATAGAGTATCCTTGTGAAAAATAAAACAAAAACAAAAAACATGTACCTTGGACTGGAGTGGTGGTTCAGTGGTTATGGTGCTTGCCTCACATGCACAATACTGCGGATTCTAATCTCAGCACCACGTACACAACGAAGTGTTGGGCCAATGAAAGTCATATGAAAAACTAAACAAAATAGATTCTCTCATTATCTACTTCTCTCACTGTCACTCTCTTTCTTAAAAAACAACAACAAAAACAGAACAACAACAGAAAACCAAACAAAGCAAACAAACAAAATAAACCATGTGCCTTTACCCTTACCTCATAGTGCATATACAAATGAATCTGGACTATTTTCTTAAGCTAAAATAGAACGCTTTTGGAAGAAAACATAATAAAATTGTCAAGATAGGTTCAAAAGCAGATGGGACATATCAGAAAAAATTCACAAAGATCTCCAAAATTAAATGTTAAAGTATAAACCAAAGAAAATAATTAAATATTATGGGCATCTTTATCAAAAGACACCATTAGAAGAGCAAAAAAGTAAAGCAAAAGAAGAAACTTCCAATACATATACTCAAAAAAGGATTGCTATCCATAACATATAAAGAACTCTGGAATATTCATTAGAAGATGACAACTCAAAAGAAAAAACAGTGAACAAAGACTGGCCCAGGCACTTCACCAAAGAGGATAAGGATATCCAAATGCACAATAAGTACTGTGAAGCAGTGTTCCATATCATTAAATAAGGATATATCAAACTAAAGATGAATTGAGAGACCCAGAGTTCTCCAGAAATGGGAGTTGTCAGGGCAAAGATCCTGAGGCCAAGAAAAGCTGATTAATTTAAGAGCAGAGGGTCATATGGCACACTTTCAGGAGTAAAGGAGAGGAACCAAGAGGCGTGGCCAGAGAGGAGGGGAGGGCTATCAGGGCTGTGGAATTTATTATTACTAATAGTAAAAATTAATCAAAAAAACACAAACTTTCAGATAGCAAGTCTGACAGTCTTCCATGTCACACTTATTAAATGGACACTAATATTTTCCATTCCATTCCATTCCATTCTGTTCCAAAATACAATATAAGTCATAACTCATTAAAATAAATTTATCCACAATCTGAAAAAAATGAATATATCATCTTTTGGGCCATAGAAATGAGTTAAAATTTTATTTTAGTCTAATAGGAAACCATAGGAAGGCTTGAGCTGAGTTAATGGCTGATATACAAGTTCCATAGAGATCTAATCCAAGTCAGCGCAGTTTTGGGAGTTTGATTTGGGTGATTCCAAAATGATTAGGCAAGTTATGGATATAAACTAAATCTCTTCTCAGAGGATAAAGATACTTTGTTTGTCTAATGAGTATTGTAGAAAGATTAGAAACAAATCAGGCCTCTGATTAACCTAAAATTAATTGCATCTTTGTCAGTTATCCTAAAATTTGCTATCTTAAAATTCATTGTTTAAAAAATACTATCAAATCATTCATTCTGAACTGCATTATATTTCAAGCCATGCTATTCCATTTTCTATTGAACTTAAACTGGGCCAGCTAGCTATGATTTGGGTTATGAGACAGAACCAATCACTATCTAAGGATATTAGCAAGAATCAAGTTTCCTAAGTACCCTTTTATGCCACCACTGGTCCATTGCTGTCTCATCCCAGAAAGACAAATGCTTTATCAAAGCATATGATTCTCTCTGATAGAGGAAAAAGGGATTTTTGTCAAAAGCACAATATCTAAAACTTTCACCTTCATTCAAGGGAATGATATTGCAATATACTGTGTACTATTATGAGAAGATGCTTTGCTTTTCAAAAATCAGTGATAAACAGACCAGTTTCAGCAGTGCAAGATGATGTGGAGGGAAGCCCACTGAAATAGGAATTATCCCATGAAGGAATGCTTAATGAACATGTTTTCTGCAGCTCTTTTCAGATACTTTGGATCTTGACTGAATTCTAGTTTGAAGATAAAGTGAATAAATAAAAGAGGATAGAGTGGACAAAGCTGATGCATGCAATGATGGTTTAGATCAAGAAAATAGGTGCCCTACTCTGGCCTTATTCCTTATTCCATCTCCCCATGAGGTGAGGAATCAAAGTCATGAAAATATACGGAACCATAGTTCACTCTCCTTCTTCATGAAAATGTTTCATGTGAAAACTGATTGCTAAGTTTTCAGGAATTCAGTGAAGAGGTTGATGTTATTTTCATAGCTTGAAATTTGACATGGTGGAAATGTTCACAGGATGCAAAGTGACAAATGGAACAAATCAGGGCTCCTTACTCAAGAGCTGGTTTTTACAGTTACCAGCTCTATTAGTTATCACATTAACTCTAACCTAAACTTAGAGCTTTTTTTGTTTTTACAAAGTTTTGCCTCAAATGGTGGTGGAAATTATAACAAATTGATGCCTTGCTGTTTTAAAATAATTTATGTTTGTATCTTTTTTCTGTGGTACTGATTCAGCATTCTAGGTATAAAAATGCATGGGTTCTCTGAGGTGTAATTGTCCATGGGGTTGCTTAAAAGAAAAAAAAAAAGGGAGGAGGGAAAAAGTAAATAACTTTTTATTTTGAAAAACTATGGACTCACAGAGAGTTGTAAAAATATTCCATGGAATCCTATGTGCCCTTCAACCACCTCCCAAATGGTGACATCTTATATAACTGCAGTATAATATAAAAGTAAGGAAACTGACATTATAGCACTGTTAACTGGACTCTGGATCATGTTCACTTTTCACCAGGTCTTCACATATACTGATTTGTGTGTGTGTGTGTATGTGTGTGTGTGTGTGTGTGTGAGAGAGAGAGAGAGAGAGTGAGTCTGATTTGATCTGGGGGTTACTTTTTGAATGCAATCTTTAGACAGCCCCAGGGATATAGAACATTGCTTAATTAGCTGATGCCTGTAGGACTATGCACTCAGATGACCTGATAATTTCAAGGTAAAAAAAAATTTTAAAAATAAAAAAGAAACCCTTGCCTTTGTCTAAAATTACCTGGATCTGGTGGGTGAATAGTCCCTAAAGTATAAGATAACTGTGTCATCTGCTGAAATCTGACTTTTGAAGGATGACCTGAAATATCCCTACGTAGAAGAAATGCATTTGTTCTTTCTAAAGACATACAGACATTTCTATAGGAGATTACATATGAAAACTGGTTAAATAAGTATTAAAATGTTATTAAATTATTATTTTTATGACATATGCATTTACAAATATGGGACTTTAATTGTCAAGGGCAAAGGTTGATGGCCAAAAGTGTTTGAAAGCACTTTTGTTACTATTTGATTTTTAATGTAATATAAATTATATCAATTTATCACAATCAGAATCCTGATCAAAAAATTCACTCCTGTTGATAGGATGCTATATACGTAATTTAATGACTTTCTTTTGTGTCTAATGGCTTTATTCCAAAATTGTCTCATGGAAACAACACTGTTTATATGGGATATGTTATACTTAATTACAAACATTCTGTACTCAATTATCTGCTGGCACATAAACTACAGTATATTTTGTTCTATAGTCTTTATGTTGCTATTTAATATACATCATTTATATCTTTTTGGACATGAAATTATGATATTAAGAATAAATCATAACCATCCATTTACCCTCAAAGGCTGCAATGTCATTGTTTCTAATTGCTGTGTAATATTCCATGATATAAATGTACCACAGTTTTTGGATCCATTCTTCCTGTGAGGGACACCAGGGTTGTTTCCATAGCCTAGCAATGGTAAATTGTGCTGCTATGAACATCGATATTGCTGTGTCACTGTAATGTGCTGATTCTAAGTCCCCTGGAAAGATACCCAGGAGTGGAATAGCAAGGTCATATGGTGGAGTCATCCCTAATTTTTTAAGGATTCTCCATACTGCTTTCCAGAGGGGCTGTACCAGTCTGCAGCTCCACCAACAGTGTGTTAGTGTGCCTATTTCTCCACAGCCCCTCCAGCATCTATTGTTTATTTTCTTCATCTTTGCCATTCTGACTGGTGTAAGGTGATATCTTAATGTGGTTTTCATTTGCATTTCTCTGATTACTAATGATTTA